>OX442367.1:4132466-4397466 GCA_949357725.1 Hyperoplus immaculatus
AGGGGGCAGTTTAGTTTCAGCTTGCTAAGTTAAACCTGGGCCAAATTTTTGCTCTGATTTTTATTCCATCGTGGGCCATAGTCTCTTAACTTTCTGCTGCATCATATTGTGGAGTTTTCATTTGCTTGAAGTTTGTGTAAAATCAAGGCAAGAATCCAAAAACCAGGACAGTGTGAAATTAAAGTGTGCATACCACCAGCTTACAATGAGTTATGATGAGCCAACATGATGAATGTGCTGTTTAAAATCACCTCTAATTTCTTTAAGGTCTGCAATGAAAGAGCTTAGGAGAATTGAAGTTGCTAGGTGACCGGGTTTAACAATGTTTATGACATCATCTCAAACTACAATAAAAAAAAGTTCTTCAGAGTCATAATAATAATAATCTCACCTGTTTGCTGATATTCTCACACACTGAAATGTCATTAAAGAGATCGTATTATACTACTTTTCTGGTCTTCATTTCTTGTTAAAAACTGCTATAGAGCAACCTGACACGAATCACATCACAAAAAACTATGTAGATTTTCGGGACACTCTTCCTCTTACCCTAGCGAGCACAGCAGTCTCTCTCTACACACTGCTTTGAGCTTCTCCGCCCCTCCCCCACTGCTGCAAACCCCACTCTGTTGTGATTGGTTACCTTTCTTCCAGCAGCGGGAAATTTTCAGGAAGCTGGGGGCATGCAGCCGGAGCTTGCCTGAGCGGCAGCATTACCATACATGGAAACATGACAGAAACGACCCGAGCGTGACAGAAACAATCCGGAAATTTGAACGAGTTCGGCTCGACAGGCTGCCATAGTGTTTAGTGCTCTGCAAAGCCACCTCAGACGGTCAGCAGGGAATACGTCGAAATGCATGTACGTAATTATTTGATACTCTAGTATGGTTAAACATGACTATAAATCATTATAACAACGTTTATAGGTCATAAAAGTCGAAAAGTATCATAGGTCCTCTTTAACAAACAAGACAATTTGAATGAACAAGCAAAATTGTCCTTTAGGAGTGAACGTTCTCCATTCAAAACCTTCCTTTAATATGTAAGTATTATCAGCAAAATACACCTAAGGTATCAAAGTTAAAGTCCTCGTGTTTCAGTAAAATGTGTTCGGATCAATCTTCCTGCTGCATAACTGTAATGTATTTGATGTAATGTGCTGATTGAGCATCTTTTAAAGATTTTTTTTTAAAGAATTTTAACCAATCATTAATGTAACTCGTACATGCAGCTTCACACCCACATACAACATGTGTGTGCGTGTGCATGTGTGTGTGTCTGTGTGTGTGTGTGTGTGTGTGTGTGTGTGTGTGTGTGTGTGTGTGTGTGTCTGTGTGTCTGTGTGTGTGTGTGTGTGTGTGTGTGTAACAGGTGTTGCCTGCCTGGTGAAGAAGATGGAGAGCTGTCGTCTTCCAAGATGGACTGATGCTTTCTGTCAGTGGAGGTTATGGATTGTGTGATTGTGTGCGAGTGTTTGTGTTTGTGTGTGTGTGTGTGTTTGCGTTTACCATTAGGTGTGGAAGGTCAGGGTCAGCAGGCAGCTTGTTTATGACCAACCTTGAGTCACGGGGCTGATGCAGTGTGTGTGTGTGTGTGTGCCGTGCGTGTGTGTGTATGTGTGTGTGTGTGTGTGTGTGTGTGTGTGTGTGTGTGTGTGTGTGTGTGTGAGTGTGAGAGAGGTTGACAGCCAAATGGGTTCACTGTTGACACCGCCTGACTTCCTTTTAAAATGACCTGCCACATTCCCAGTAAATCACTGTCAACATTCAGTTTACATTTAAAAAAAAACTGTTATGCCTTTGGTGAATTATTATACCAACACCGTATGTTTGGAATAATGCATACTCTTTTTTTTTCTTCCAACAACTACTCATTTTTAGATTTATTGTACAATACCAGAGTATGTTTATGTGTTCAATTGCCGTGCACAGTGTGTAACGGCAGCGTAACTCAAAGGAACTGACATATTTATGGTTTATGGCTCTTACAGGGAGGAGATACAGCTACCGCTGATGTATATTTTATGGGCATATATGGTGCAAAATATCATCGGGTTCAGTGAGTATCCATATTCATAAGGCACCTGCAGAGGGCATAATAATCCTCCTCATGCTGCCGTCTTTATGGTATGTTTCCTCAGAGTTTAGCGGCGCCTTTGTTGAGTGTTAGTGAACCACAGCGAGAAACATGGATCTGACTGTTTGTGTTGTTGTCAGCGGTCATGGTCTATAGAACAGCGCGCACATACACACACACAGGTTGTGTTTTCATCACTTCCGAGGACATTACAGACTTACATTTATTTCCTGGGGACTTGCCCTAAACATAACCACTACTTGCCTAACCCTTACACTAACCCTAACCTTCCCTTATCTTAAACCAAGCCTTCACCCTAAAATCTCATTATTAAGTTATGGGGACTTCCATTTTGTCATCCCACAGAGCACACGCACACACACATGCGCGCGCGCGCGCACGCACACACGCACGCACGCACGCACGCACACACACACACACACACACACACACACACACACACTGTCTGGAGTCACACATGTGCCCCCTGCTGGCAACTCTTAGAGGGGCAGCACTCAATCCCTTGCATTCCTGCATATATATATTTTTTTCCGCTTTCTGAATATAAATCTGACAGAAACAAAATTATACACCATATGTTCTTCTACACACCATTTAAAAGATTATCATTTATGAGGACAACAGTTTGAAAGATCAAGCAGAAAAAGGTCTCATATGAGAGACACTATTAAGTTGCCTTATGGGAATTGTAGGATTAAAGGTGCACTATGCAGTTTCAAAGGAGAGTAATTTGTTTACATTTGCTTATTCCGCAGTTAGTTTTCAAAACATATATTCTTAACATGTAATTCTTAGTATTGAATAATTCTAGCATCAGAAATCAACACAAAATTATTTTGAGGCACCTGGAACCAAATGTAAGACTAGAATATGTTTGTTAACAAAACTGTGGGCCCCAATGCTGTAAACAACAACAGTGAAACAGTAACTTTTTAGGAAACTTTCTAACTTCAAACAATGTTCCAGGGATCCAATATTCCTGTGAAGAAAGTTTGTTTATTTAGTTATGAAAATATGTATTAGGAAATGATCACTTATTTGACACACCCAAAATTACATAGTGCACCTTTAAGTGTTTTTTGAAAGCCAGTATTTCTCCAGAATGATGGACGTGCAACAATAATTCATTCAGTATTCCTAAAGTAAAGATTATTATATACAGATTTCTTGTTCATTCAGAGTCAATTGTAATTTTCGGGTTCCTCTCGGTGTCATTGTGGGTGCTGTTCTGGTGTGTCCTTTGGGTGGCAGCAAAACTCTTTCATTAATTTTTCTGTGAGTGATTTTTCCTTTCCGCCACTGCTGCTGTGATTTGATGTTATCAAGCAAAGGCTGTCTAAACAGGAGATACACCTGATAGCACTAGATTAAACTGCATATGTGACTGCCACTGAATATATATGTTATTTAGTGTGCAACTGTATTCAACACCTACCTCCAGGTGTTTATTAGGTGTATCGTGTCTTACATTTGCCACTATTTGCACTATGGCACAACATTTGTTTTATATTAACTGTAAGCATATGTACTTTACATTGCACTTAACTCTTTTAACTTCTGGTTGGATGCTAAACTGCCTTTTGTTGCCTCAGTAGGTTACTTGTACAAACGATTAACTTTTATCTAATCAAACTTATTACTTCTAACCAAGCGATAAAAGGCTGACAGATGGCTAGAGTGTTATTTTGAGCCATTTAACAGTCCAACAGTTGGCACCGAAATGAGTTCTTAAATCTACATTGTTAACCTTTCAATTAGTCTTGACTTCCACTCGAAATGAAGGATGAATTCTTAATTAGAATGAATTCAGAAAAAAAAAATCCTTAGAATTGGCCAGCTAAATGGAATACGTCAGCCTTATAAGGACCAAGGACAAGTATGATGAACATAAGAAATGTTTCTTCATAGATATAATGGGAATCATTGTGGGGGGCATGAGTATTATGTAATTCCCTATCTCCCGGTCCACCTGTTGCAATGAACGGTTGGCGACTCCAGAGCTCTGAGCACAATGGCGTGATGAAAGTGAGTGTTGGCAGTGATCGTCAGGTCCCGGAGAATGTGCACAGTTGGTGTGGAGGAGAGTTTGACACCTCCGCAATGTTTTTTTTTCTTTTTTCCTTACAGAGAACAGATTAACTGCTGATTGCCATGTTGTTGGACAGCATGTCAGTTAATACGGGTCATTGCAGATCTGTTTTTCAATGCTTTTGATGTTGGCCATACAATTGAGCATTGTTTTTTGTTTTTTTCAGCTTCTCCACCTCATAGCACTAAAATAAACACCTCAGTATTAGCATCCGATTCAGTGAAAAACAAAATTAGATGGGTTGATTATATTTTGGTCATTCCTTCCTGTTCTTTTTATTTGGGATGGGTATACAAGGATCAAAAAACTGGACACAGAATGTCTGTATATCCATACATGGGCCTACATGCATGAACATATACAACACACAGTCACACAGAAAAACGAAAACTAGCATAACAACCATAACAAATATACTAACATTAATAATAAAATAATAATGATAAGACTGTTCTTATTGACAAGGACATAACTGAGTCAGCCAGCCTTTCAGCACACACACTCACACACATACACGTTTGTACGGCTATACTTGACATTCATAGACATAAGTCATTCCCTAGCCCCTTACTCTACCCCTAACTATCAAAACCAAATTCCATTGTTCTTAACTAATTTTAATATATGGTTTGGAAACATCTTAAAAAAGGCAAAGATGATGGCAAAGTTTTCTTTTGATACAGTGAGTTTCATTGAACCTTTGATTGTACTGTCATTATGTCTATAGATGTTAATGATGATACTCGCTGTTAAAGTGTAATTTATTGGTGTCCCTTATTGTGCCGTATTTTCAATAAAAATATTGAAAAAAAAAAGTGAAGTCCACAGGCAGTGTTGGCATATCACTGCAGGAAGTGAGGGGCTGAAACTCTAATTAGTGTTTTAATTAATCAAAAGTGTTGTGGAGAGAGATTATATTCTGGTAAGAAATAGCTTAGAAGCCGCTGTGGTGCATCTGGTAAAAATGCGCTGAGGATGTATAGTCCAAATGGGGTTTAATGAAATAATGCAGAATAAACATCTGTGGTTCACAACTGTTGGTATGAGTGTGGTTCTGTAAATAGACAAATACAGAAAGAATACTTAGCCACACATAATACAATGCTACTTATACACACCAGGCTAATAACAATAGTACAGTCAAACAAACAGTAATATAAAACATAACAGCGATCCCTTAAATAATTAAATAATATGCGTCACGTTCATATGTTACATAATGGCATTCTGACGCTGCTGTTGCATTAACATATTATACAGTACAGAAAACGCTAGTAATGGCGATCTAACAATCAACATAAAACGCCCTTACATAAGCATAAAGGGGGGGGGGGGTACTTTCAGGTATATGAACGCACACAATACCGGAATAATCAACAGTTAAAACACACGGCCAACTCTCTCAGGCCGTCCGCGCAGAAGTCCGCTGTCACACTGTTCCCTCGGCAACAACATCACCCGCTCGCTCTCTAATTAGATGCACGAGAGGAGACGTCAGGTGTGCATGCACCGAAAGCATGACCATACGTTAACACTGGCCGCTCACGTGAACAGCTGTAGTGACTAACCAACGGCCCTTTACAACAGCCGCCCCCAAATATGGCCTGCCAAATTTGCTCTTCATAGAAGGGCTGTGTGGTTCCGGGTCCATCTCCTGGGTAGCAGGTAGTGCGATGAGGTGGGCTACCGGTCTGGAGGGCTGGAGTGTCCTTCTGCCACTTCCCGCGGGTTTGGAGAACAGGGAGATAATGTCTGATATACTGGGCCCAGAACTGATCTGCCAGGATCTGGGAGTGCTTCCAGCGGCGACGACTCAGGAGGTTGGACTCATCATAAGCTGAATGAGGCAGAGACGGGTCGCGCCGTCCCATCAACAGCAGGTTTGGGGTCACCGGATCAGGGTCAGCCACATCACTTGACACATATCCCAGGGGCTTGAAATTCAGCACCCCTTCCACTTCGATCAGGACATTCCTCAACACCTCCTCAGTGACTGCTTGAGGTTGGACGGTGGCGTACAGGGCAGTCTTCACTGACCTTATTTCTCTCTCCCGAATGCCACAGAAATGAGGTGCACTGGGTGGATTGAACTTGAAGCTGATCTGGTGTCTAACTAGCTGATCTTGTCGCAGGAGGTCCAACCCTGCTTCTTTGTAGTCTTCAGCATTAGGGCTGCTCTGGCTGGTGGCCGCCCCCTGGCGGGAAAGTGCAACAGCACGCACCAATTCTCTAGATGAGGTAAACTGCTATGGATTTGGGAGTGGGGGCCCTGCCACTGCTGAACCGTAACTGCAGAACGTCGGCTGCCGTACCTCAGCTTCTTTCTCCACAGAGCCTGCAGATAAGTTGGTCTGCAAGAACTCTAGCGACTGTGTTAAAACAGCTTCCTTGGGTGCCTGCACCTTGTGCTGAATCCCTCCAACCTCCATCGGTTCAGTTCTCTCCCCTGGCAGGATGATGGCTTCTTGGTCCTGTCTGGAACAGGAAACTTGCTTCTCACCTCTCAAAGGAAGAACATCCATATGCGAGGGCCTTTCAACACGCTGCAATAACTCTGCAGAGGGGAGAACGTGGACATATGCAGACACTGTGTTGGCTGGAGCCGACCTGTCCCAAATCTGGTCGGCCCCTGAAGAGTCCATCCCAGTCTGGTCTTGACCGCAGCTGGACCTCCAGGGGGTCCCAGACGCACTGGCTGGACCGCGGTAACGAGGTGGGGGTAGTCGGAACCGATCAATAACACGGGATGGACTGCACTGAAGGCTTGGAGTGGCAGCCCTCTTAAGTGCCTGAATTTCCTCTGCAGCATCTTAATTGGGTAAGTGTGCTCGGCTAAACCTAGCTGATCGGCAGTGAAGGCTCCCTTAATCTGAAAGGTCTTGTGTGGCTGGCAGGCAGGGGATATGGAGAAGGAGACAGATGACCCATGGACCACCCTACTTTCCTGGTGTACTGTTCTCAGCGAGAGGTTTTCTGGTTCACCCTGTAGCTTCAAAGTCTGCGCAGCCGTGGCGAGCAGGATGGTGCGCTCAGAGCCATCATCCAATATGGCATATGTTTCCATGCAGTGTTTGCCGTTGCGCAGTATCACCTTGCTCACCTTCAGCATCACTGAACTGCAGCCTGATCGTCGATCCAAATAGAAAACGTCGCTCACCGTACTCACCGGTCCAGAACTGTGTCCTGTTACTGGCTTAGCATTGACATCATGAAGGGCTTCCAAATGTTTCCCCTTACATGTCTTGCAGGTGATCTTCAGTCGACACTGCGCGGCCTGGTGGGAGCGGCCGCAGCGCCAACACTTCTTGTTGGTCTTCACCCATGTGCTCTTCTGCTCGGCGGTCAGCTGACTGAAGTTGGAACACTGATTCAAATAATGCTGTGAGTTAGAACAGTAGGGGCAGTACACCCTGGCAGGTTGCTTACAGGCGTGGATGACTCTTCCTCTGGGTGGCTCTCCTGCTGATCGGCGCCATACAGGATACTGGTAGGCCGAGTCCACTTGGGATCCCTGTGCTTGTCTTCCTTCCGGTCTACGTCATGTATGCTGCTTTCACCGAGGGACTCAAACACAGACTCCTGCATCTTCAGCTCATACTCTAACCACTCTCCAAAATTCTTCAGAGTGGGAATGCGGATATGCTGGGGGTACCTTTTAAACTCTGCTCTCATGTCCTGTGGGAGTTTGGAGAGCAGCCGTGCCACATGTGACCCACACTGCAGCTCGACATGGCCATTCTCCCCAAGGTGGTCTAACATTCCCACCAGTGTCCTCACTCGAAGCGCAAACCGCTTGAAGGCGCAGCTGTCATTGCTGCTGATGCTGGGGGCTTCCATCAGTTCGGCTATGCGTCTCAAGGCCAGCTGGTGTGGTTGCCCGTAATGCTCTGTGAGGGATGCCATGGTGTTGGAATAGGGCTGCTTGGAGTTGGTATATGAGTCGGCGATTAGGAGAGCGTCCTCAAACCTAAGGTGATCCACCAGAACTTGGTATTTGAAGCGCTCCGTAGCATCAGCTGGGAGCAGGTTATCCAGAGTGATCTTTAATCTAGTGAACTCTCTTGGGTCCCCCCTGGTGAATATGGGAATACTGGGTTTTGGTCCAAGGTACACCTTCTCTTGCTTCCAGCTGCGATCACTGTGGTCCTGTTGATGAGCCGCTGCTTCGCCGCCTGACTGATGGATGCTGTACACTGATCCACATACAGAGCCTGCATCTGGCTCACCGTAATCAGGTGTGGGCACTGGAGGTGGCTGTTGAGCCTTCCCAAACCTTTTAAGGCACTCTGTCAGCTCTTCCACCAGTTTACTTTGGGTGGCGGTCAACGATGCTGGTTGTAGGGGCTCAACTACCGGTGGAGGTGGTGGAGGAGGCCAATAATCCTCTTCTTCTTTAAAGGCGACAGGTGGGGCATCAGTGAACTGCTGCACCTGTGGTGGCGGAGGTGGTGGTGGTAGGCTGTCCACCTCTGGTCTCATTGAACGTGCAGCGGACTGGTGTAACTCTAAGCTGACAGGTTGAGGAGGTAAGGGGGTGCCTCCTGTAGTACTGGCATCCAGCTGTCTCTTCATTTGTGTCACTGTGCAGTGACGCCTCTGATTGTCCTCCTGAAGCTGCTTTATTGCATCCAAGATAACCGACGTAGCCTCTGATGCTTGCGAATATTGGGTGGCAGGAGTACTCTGGTTTTAGGTCTGAGGGGGGCGGACTGACTAAACCTTTTTAGTATGGCACTGGTATCCACAGACCACTGCTCATGAGGCGGCTGAAGGGCAAAAGGGACCATCTCGGCTGCCCTCTCTGCGCCGCCATTGGACTCCTGGATCCGAGCGGGGTGAGGCGTTGCTTGAGGTGAAAGTGGACGTTGCTCGTAACGGGGTTGGGAGACGGCATAATCATCAAGCCAGGCTGGTGGTCTTCTCTCACGTCTGGACTGAACTGGTCTGTAGGCCCATACATCTTTGGTTGCCTCCACAGTAACTTCTCATCCCGGGTTTCGGCACCAATTTGTTGTGGAGAGAGATTATATTCTGGTAAGAAATAGTTTAGAAGCCGCTGTGGTGCATCTGGTAAAAATGCGCAGAGGATGTATAGTCCAAATGGGGTTTAATGAAATAATGCAGAATAAACATCTGTGGTTCACAACTGTTGGTATGAGTGTGGTTCTGTAAATAGACAAATACAGAAAGAATACTTAGCCACACATAATACAATGCTGCTTATACACAACAGGCTAATAACAATAGTACAGTCAAACAAACAGTAATATAAAACATAACAGCGATCCCTAAATAATTAAATAATATGCGTCACGTTCATATGTTACATAATGGCATTCTGACGCTGCTGTTGCATTAACATATTATACAGTACAGAAAACGCTAGTAATGGCGATCTAACAATCAACATAAAACGCCCTTACATAAGCATAAGGGGGGGGGGGGTACTTTCAGGTATATGAACGCACACAATACCGGAATAATCAACAGTTAAAACACACGGCCAACTCTCTCAGGCCGTCCGCGCAGAAGTCCGCTGTCACACTGTTCCCTCGGCAACTACATCACCCGCTCGCTCTCTAATTAGATGCACGAGAGGAGACGTCAGGTGTGCATGCACCGAAAGCATGACCATACGTTAACACTGTCCGCTCACGTGAACAGCTGTAGTGACTAACCAACGGCCCTTTACAACAAACAGTGTTGTTCCAGTTTCTCTAAGTGTGAAGTACAGGATAGACATGTAGAGTGTTTTTTTTTGTTTGTTTTGTTTTGAGGGGAAAATATAAGATATTCTTCACCCTGACTCCTTTTCGTCATGGTTTTATGGATTGTACATGTGAGAATGTTGAAATAAGTTTTGTTGGAATACATCCATGGACGACTTATTAGGAAGTGCACATGCTGTTATTTTAACTCTGTGGGTTGATGTGTATGTGGAAAATAGACAGAAGGTGTTACAGCTTATAAGACTGTTAATAACATGCAACGCTTATTAATAATTCACAAAAATCTCAACTCCTCTTGAATATAGGAGAAAACAAATGATAGGGTAGTGTTGTATATGGACAGACTTTCTTTTCTTGATCTCACATTGATTCCATCAGCCCTAACTTCAAAAAAATACAACCATACAACAATGAAAATTATTTTTAGCAAAATTTTTCTGTAAAATTGAGCCTATTTTTCCAAACACAGTCCTGTAAAAGAATTTGCACACTCACAGGCTGCTCCACAATCTTCCAAAAGAGCATTAACTTTTAAGTGAGAAACTGATGCAGATCAACGCCTAGACATACAACCATGGACAGTGACAGCATGAGAGGGACCTTCAAGCAGCCTGAACGTTTCAATGGTCTTTATATGCAGCAGCACTAACAGCCTGCTGTCAAGTAATAGAAAAAATTAAAAATTAAAAAAATGAATTCCATATCAGAGTAACAGGAAGACGCAGATGTTATATTTGTGCGCAGCTTTGTTGATGTGGGAGGTCCGTTATTGAACATGTAATGATGGACTTATCCCCTCACATCATGTCGCATGCGTAATGAGAGTCGGTGCCAAGAGCAGAGGCTCAAAACCAATCCATCTGTCTGACGGGCACAGTTCGTTCTGAGGAGCGCACGGCGACGCATCTTCGCCTTTTTACGCACAACACGAGCGCAGAATGACAGCAGTCAGAGACGCTATTTGTCACATTATGATGGTTTAACGTGCCACACACACAGCTGGGTTAAATTTTCACTTTTTTTCTTTTTTTGATCGAGAGACCAGACTTACAGAACTGATTGATTTCTCTTTCTCGCGCGTAAAAACCTTCCCGGTGCATGCGTAAGGAAGCAATATAACCGCCCGCAAGCTCTCGTTTTTCTAGGATATTTGAGCTAAAAAAACAACAACAACAACAACATAATGGAGAACTTTACAACAGCTCCGGAACTGAACCAAACTACTTTGGGGGTTTGGACGGACTACAGCATCCAGTACAAAGTGATAAGCAGTCTGCTGCTTCTGGTGATTTGCGCTTCTGGAATCGTTGGCAACGTCATGGTGATCGTGGTGGTGCTCACCACCAAACACATGAGGACTCCGACCAACTGCTACCTGGTCAGTTTGGCGGTGGCCGACTTGATAGTGCTCACGGCGGCCGGTTTACCCACCATCACGGACAGCATCTTTGGCTCTTGGGTGTTCGGCCACTACGGTTGCCTGGCAATCACCTACTTTCAGTACCTGGGGATCAACGCCTCGTCTTGCTCCATAACAGCCTTCACCATTGAAAGATACATCGCCATTTGCCATCCTATTAAAGCACAGTTTCTCTGCACACTTTCGAGAGCGAAAAAGATCATTGTGGTCGTTTGGGCTTTTACTTCTGTGTATTGCGTCATGTGGTTCTACCTGTCAGACATCCAGGAGTTGGCGTACGACAACGTCACCATCATCACGTGCGGCTACAGGGTCTTGAGGAAGTTTTATTTGCCTATTTACTTTTTCGACTTCAGCGTCTTCTTCGTGGTTCCGCTGCTGCTGTCCGCGGTGTTGTACGGCCTCATCGCCAGGATCCTGTTCCTCAACCCGCTGCCCTCAGACCCCAAAGACAAGAAGAAGAACAAGAACGGACAACACAATAACAACCACGCCGACAACAAGAAGAGCAGCTGCAAAAACTCTTGTCACTCAAACTCCACCGCGACCTCGCGCAGACAGGTGGGTGCACACTCTCAGAAACTAGGGCGCATTCTTGTACCTTTAGGGGTACAGCAGTGTGTCACTGGAGCAGTATAGGCTAAGCTGGACATAGGGGCACTGATTTGTATTTTTGTCATTCATATCCATAAAACTAATAAAATGCACATTCAACAAGAAAGAACACAGTAAAACCTTCCAATCTTGAATACATGTAAAAAAGAAATACTGTATGTAGGCTACCTTTCACTGCTTGGGAAACATATGTACCTTTTTGGCTAATAAATCATTATTCCAAGAGGTCTAAAAATTGTACATTAATGTAGGTGGCATCTTGGAGGACAAAAGTGGACTCCCACTGTACCACTATGTGTGAATGTTGTGGGTGCTGAACCTGGAGACATGCCATTGCCCATAGCCCTGTTCTTATAAGTGCAGTCATCCAGTCACACGGTGACTTCAAATGCTAAGTTTCATAACAGTGGAGTCAGCAATGCTAGAAAATACCTCTGTCAAAATCACCTTTTGTCAAAATCAGTGAATATCTCCTCACGATATGCTACCTGTTTGATTGTGTTCAATGAAAGCGCAAACATAGTACGGAGAGGTAGAAATTCTTGAGGACACATTCAGTGATTGTGACAATGTGGTTACATCAATGCAGATTTTTTTTTGTCTCGACCAATCGAGTGATGGAGTGAGAAATTTGACCTCTGGTGGTGACCAGTGAAGCAGCCCACTAGAGGGCATATTTATCAAATCAATCAATCAATTGATTAAAGGTGTTATGAGGAACTTTTAAATATTTCTGAAACAATCTCATCTTTCCTCTGATGATCATAAATTACATGTAACAGCGAATGAGACCATCAGTGCAAAGAATGCTATTTTTATATAGTTTTTCTTAATGCCTTTGTCATGGGTACGCTCACCCAGGAACAACAGCTGGTGTAGTAAAACCACTAACGCTTTTGGTCCAAAGGGGGTGTAAGAATGAACACAAACTAAAACTTCCTTGGAGCACCTTAAATCAATAGATTACTTTGGTATTGTTATCTCACATTTCTCTGTTTTACCCCCTGGCTAAAGGTGACCAAGATGCTGGCGGTGGTAGTGATCCTGTTTGCCGCCCTGTGGATGCCGTATCGTACTCTGGTGGTGGTCAACTCCTTCCTGGACCGTGCCTACCTGGACAGCTGGTTCCTGCTCTTCTGCCGGCTGTGCGTCTACCTCAACAGCACTGTCAACCCGCTCATATATAACGCCATGTCGCAGAAGTTCCGCGCCGCCTTCCACAAGATCTGCCGCTGCGGGAGGAAAGGCTCAGGGGACAAGCCCGGCGCCTCCTACAGCGTGGCCCTCACGTGCAACGCCATCAAGGACTCCTCCATGGTCGAGAGCGCCAACCCCTTCACCACGGAGATGGAAGAGCTCACAGTCACCGACGAGCTGCTTTCAGATCAGAACCAGAAGATGATGTTTCAAGACCCGAATGTCTACGCGAAGGTGGACTTCAGTGATGCCTGAGTTTGTTTTTCTGTTGTTTTTTTTAAGATAATTTTTTGGGGGATTTTCTGCTTTTTATTAGACAGTTTGGAGAGACAGAGATGAAATGGGGCAGAGAGGAGAATGATATGCAGAGAACGACCATGGGCCAGATTTGAACCCGCTGCTTCTGAGGACTAAGCCTCTATTGGGAGGAGCGCCACTAACCACAAGCCCCCCCCCCCCCCCCCCCCACCTGTCCGAGGCTGTTTTGAAGCTTTGAGGGGGGGGGGAGGTCTGTGGAGGATGTAAAGACCCTGAAAATGTTGCCTAATGGATTCTGTACATTGGGAATATACTGTAGTGACCTGAGTGCTGCTGTTGCAAGGGATTGAAACACAGATCACTCAGTGTGTTTACATGCACACTCATAATCGGGTAAATAAACGAATAAGACTTAAACAGGACTTGTAAAATGCATGTAAACACCTTTATCCGATCTACTTTGCACACAAATCGGCACATTAACGGACAAGCGAAGTCGGATAAGAACACCTAGATAACTCGTTCATTGTCGGCATTCTCTCTGCATGTATACTGGGATCGGATATCGCATATCGGAGTTCTCGTTCTGCGCTTGCTCAAGAATCCCTGCGGAGGATTTCACAAGGAAGTGGAAGGAGACGACGTAAAAAAATAGTAGGGTTGTTGCCGGAAGGCAACCGGACGTGGCTCTATAACCACTTGTTGAAAGGGCTACAGCGCCACCAAGCATAGTGGAGACAGCCGTGTATCGGACATTTATCGAATATTTGAAAGGCCATGTATACTCAGATAAGAGACGCGGTCCGTTCGAGTATATGTGATAATCCAATCCAGTTGTACCATGGAAATGCACTGACTCACAGCTACTGATGCGTAATGACAGTGAAAGCCAAACATGCCCCTTCATCAAGAATGAGCCCGGACATTGTAAAGCAACAAGCATCGACCGATAACCACTTCTTTCATCTCATAGCTGTCGTATTATCTTGGACCTAACGCAGGTAATATAGTGTGTGTGAGTCAATAAAACCAGAATGTGAACAAAATCACCATTTATAACATTAGATAAACGGTGTTGTGCCCACAACTCAGACTTTAAAAGCATGACACGCTAGTGAGAAGGACCTGTCTGACTTGGTGAGAACTATCAACACACAGAATGGAAATCATGCACATGAGGAGTCAGTGAACGTCCCACAACACATTCATGCTCTAAGTACAAAGGATACCAAAGAGATGATGTCGGCAAATTTGTCACAACTTGGATGTGACACAAGGCCATTTTCCATGAGTGGACTTGACTCTACTGTACATACTAAACATCCTCTTTTTCCCCTACTCGGCTTCAGGCAGACTTGGGAATTAAAGCTATAGTGCGTAACTGTTTCATATAAATGAATGTTGGTTACATTCAAACCAGTGCAAAACGAGTTGACACAAAGTTGATTAAGCCTATCAGCTCCACAAAACTCTCTCTGTATTTCTCAGTATGGCAGCGTTTACAAAGTGGTGTCGCCCCCACCTACACTGGCGCAGGAGCTCAGAAAACTCCCAAGAAGCGCCCAATAAAACACTTGGTATAAAAACCATGCGCCATCACCGAAAGCTTGCCTCACGTAGATGCGCTGACAGTGTTGTTGTAATTACTCAGAATTCCTCATGAGGGCAACATAACTTACGGACTATAGCTTCAAGGCTGAGACAAAGGGTTATTTTCACACCAATTTTTTTAAACAGTACCTCATGCAGCTTGAATAATTGTATGCCATCCTGCCGTGCTGGGGTTTTCAAAGCAGACGGTCCATTGACAGCTGAGTCATAACCTGGACCTTCACGGACAAAACAGGCTCTCTATTTCTGTCATGAAGGACGTTGTATACAAACTCGATGCACAATGTGAAATCCAAGTATGTGCTGTGCTCTGGAGGCTGGGGAGAAGTCTTTAGAAAGGCCTCTTCCGCTTGGTATGTTGAGTTTTTTCCCGCTGCAAAAGACAAGTGTCTACTTGCAAATTGAGGGGGAATCAAAAGTACATGACGCACTTTGTAACTTGGATTTAAAAAAAGTGCCATATTGAAGTTTATTATGTGTTGTTATAGCTTCCACAGCATCATCCTGTTGCTTATAAGGCATCGTTTGTAATGGGTTTATAAACTGACAGTAATTCACGGTTTTATGGTTACTCGTGAGCTTTTAATCTATCTCCTTTGTGTGAGTAAATGAAATAGACTTAAGTGCAATACATTCTAATGCCAAGTCAGTCAAAATGACAAACTGTAATTGGGTGTTTCAGCCTCTCTGTCTGAGGTGGAAAAAACTGGAAGCCAATGTCACAAATGACAATATAGTTGAATGAGTCGGATAAAAAATAAAAAATAAATAAAAAATACGATTAGTCGACTATAGGCAAGATTCGACCATGTAAATTCGTTGACACCCCTAGACTGTATATAGTGTTACAGAGATAAACATACTGATATACGAGTCCCATCTAAGCATCAGTGTTCAAAGTTGAAGCAAAGTGAATGTTCTTGATTTGTGATTTTGTACCATGTGAATTGTGAGATTTGCTTTTGCAGCTAGTGTGATGTCGAACATTGGCTGTATGGACGTGTGTTATTTACAAATTCCGATGTGAGTTTTTTTGTGCCAGATCAGTGACTGACTGTGAATTTGAGCTCAGTCCACCATACAAGGTATACGGTAGTAAAATTGGAACGTATCGAAACCATCTCATGCTCTCTTTCTCTCTCAAACAGGGTTTCATTCACTATGTTGAATATGTCAAATAACAGCTACAGTTTAATAATTGTAACAATGCTGTACATGCCTAGAGTATCAGTAGTTTAATGCAGCGCATGTAGGGTCCCTGTGTTTATAAAGTGGTTGTTATTTATGCTAATTCTTGCTTTCGTTATTGCCCATAATGCCATAAAATAATATAATTCTATGATGTACAAATTCAAAAGCTGCTTTTTGGAATATTGTGATCCTCCCGTGAGTACATTTGATGGTTAGCTAGAAATCGCTAATTTGTACATTTTATCTTTATGTTGCAAATAAAGTTATTTGTTGAATTCAGAGTTTATGATGAATTTTTACTCTTTCGTCTTTTTAATTTTGGTGGAGACCAAAACGGAGCTTAAAGCCGCGTGAGTATTGGATTTAAATTTGTTGGGTGACAAGAGAGACGTCTACATCTACATCCCTACTTCATAAAATGCTCATACTAGTGAATGTAGGGAATGATCTGAAAATATAAAAATTATTATTTAATATGTATTCATATATTCCATTGGGACAATAGATCATATTAATGTAGTGTTTTGTTTACAGACGGCTCCTTTGAACAAATGGAAACTTGCTTGTGTTTAATATGTAATAGTGTCTAGCCACAGCTCCCTACCCATTCATCACTTTACAATAACACACTTCTTATATTGGATATTTGGAAATGTAACAATTCTCTTGTCACATCACATTGACCTGATATAAACTCGGCCTGAGAGCAGTTTCAGCTACAACTGCACATTTACTCCCATCAACGGGACGAAACGAGAGAGTGGCAGTTGTGTTGAAACAGGAAAATACAATTTCAGTGAAGTGTAAATAATGTTTTGATAGGAGTCCTCCTCCTCCCCGTACACACAGATATTGGTGTGTGCTGATAAAACACCCAAGAAAGAATATACACACAGCCCACAGAGCTACCTTTAGATTTACAGTTATAGACCTGTCTATCTTACACCATTCATGTTAGCTTGCTTTCTGACTGACTTACTTTAAATAATAAGTGTTATCTGTTGTAGTTTTGAAACTGTATTTTTTACTTAAAAACATACTTTATTATTTACCCCCATTGACTAGCCAAGCAGATAGTTTTTAAGGTTCATGTTGTATGAATTATTTCTTCCGTACAAAAGCAGCTCAAGGCTAATGTCATAGGCTGAATGGCTAATGTCTGGTAATTGGGGTGAAAATACACTCTGGAGATGCAAAAAAGGGGTCTTGTCAGAAGACATTTGCTGCACATTGAAAACTTTGAACTGAGATACCCAGGCACGATGCACCATGCTAGCGGCACAGCTAAATATCTGCCTACCAGACTATTTAAGTCTCGCTAGTTTAGGCTTGTTTGTTTATTGCACGCAAAACCAGTAGTGAAAACAACAATTTGCCATTTCACACAAAGGTTATGTACTGGAGTATTTCTTTGTCCGGTTCATTGACTTCCTAACTCTCTCTGCAACACATCTGTGGCAACCTCGCAGTGACAGGAATTTTTACTCATACAATAAACGCTGCAAAAAAAAGTCTTTCATGACCTACCATTTTATGCTTTTTGCAAAGAACTCCCAAATTGTTTTCACTTTTTGGGTTTCCTTTAGCTTTCTCTAACCCTTAACCAGAAAATTCACGTTAATAAGCGGTACTTGAACTTTTGGTTAATTCAACTTTTAGTTGATTTTAGCGCCCTCTTTGGACCAAAGCGATAGTGTTTTTACGATAATAGACCCTACTGTCCTAAAAATCTTTGCTAGTGCTAGTCCCGGCGGCACGTGCATTTGTTTAGGAAGCGAGTGAAAGAGAGACAGCCGGATACACCACAATGAGGTAATGTTTTTATATGTGACTATGTCAGACTAATAATGGTAATATGACAAAGGTGATGCAGGTAACATTTGATATTGTACCATTCATGTTCTACTATGCCTACCGTAAATAACTGCGTCTGAGTTTGAGGGGATTCGGACCCGAGCAAAAGCATCATTAATAACTATATAAAAAATACCATTGTTTCGCTGATTGTTTCGTTTGCTGTTATAGGTCTCATGAACATTTTAAAGTTCTTCACATTTTCTTCAAATAAATTCATACCAACACACAAACAAACAGTTTGATTGCCAGGAGATTTCACGCAATTGCAGAGCAGAAACATCACAAAGCAATTATCTATTAGCAACAGGGACAAAATGAAACAGAACAACTTGTAGATTACCCCCTTAAATGATGTTCTTGCATGACAGGCTATAATTACCAGCCAGTCTGCAGAAGGCAGGCCGCGAGTTAGTGGGAGTTCAATAACAGTGCATCCTTGCCCTAACATTATACAGTGTGAATTCAGTTGAATCAGGTGAAAGTCAGAGTCCACCTAAATCAATGCTTATATATTTATCTATTTAAACATCGTTAGCACATTGTTGCGCCCTTATATCAATTTATTTTGTTTCCTGTATATTGGACATATTGTTTATAATGTTCTTCATATTGCACATTTTCAATTTCTATAGTTTTCGATACTGTTTAGTTTTTCCTTACTTTTTCCACTATTTAGAATTTATTTATCATATATATTACTTTTTATCCTTTGTACCTATATAGAAACGTAATCTAGATCCTCTGTATGTCAGGCACATACTGCAGAAATTGACAATAAAGTTGGGTTGAGATAAAGCTGAGAGACAAATACAGAAGAAAAGGTCACGGAATGACTCGAATAAAGTAAATGAGGGCGGATGAGCAGGCAGTGGAACATTGTGTGCACGTAGACACACAGAGGTAGAGATAAGAAACTTTCTGGGTCATTAACTCTGAAATCAATGTGTTTTTCAGCACAATAAAAAGAGGTTGTTCTGGTATAATGGGGGCTGTAATGTCCTTCACGACATACAGGACAGAGACGGCAACAAAGACAAGGGCTGCTGTAATTAGGCTACAGCTCAGGAGGAGCAGCCGCGGCTTTTATGAATATAATTATATGTGGAAGAAATACGCATTGTGTGGAGGGGAGGTTCAAAGAGAAGTCGTGTTTTGATGGAAAACTAAATGTTATATCATACAGCTACACAGCCTTGAAGCAAAGGTCATAGCTGTCCCCTGTCATGACCATTCTGCACCTTGAGTGGATGTATTAACATTAATACACTCGTGGCCCAGTTTAGATCATACTCAGGACATTTAGTTTATATAATGTGGAAATCAAGAGAAAAAACCTGGTTGCTCAGCCTTCTTTGCATATGATTTTTAAATATCTTAAACGAGTATTTATGTGGCCATATATATTCAATGGAGAAGGCTGGCAGATTGCCATCAAATCTAATGAAAACAACAAAGCCAGCAATGAATATAGATGCTATAGATGATAAACAGACTCCAAATGATGCGAGTGTTGTTCAACACCTGTCTAAAAAAGCAACTGTTGGACTTTTCGTTTCCTTTTTTATTCAACAAGATTTTTTAGAATACATGTTGTTGAATGGATAAACAATTCTTCAGAACTTATAATTTAAAGTTTTGTAATGTTGACTTTGTGTCACCTGATGCTTATTTGAATTTGGCGCCCATTAAGTTAACTTGGCGCCAAAGTGGTATCAATCATGCATCTATGTAATCAAGTAAACAAATAAGGGAATTCATCACATCTTTCAAATATACGGTAAACAATATGCAATTTGAAAACACAAAACAATTGTCAACATCGACGGATCAATGAGGATAGGGTTGTTTTATTTTTTTTCCCCACCGTATGTGTCTTCGCCGCCCGTGGGGAGACGACTGAGCAGGTATGACATCCGTGACTTGTAATTACAATTCCTCCATCTCCCGATCACACCAGGGGGCCAGGCTATTCATTACCAAATAATGTGCAATCAACTCAACAAACGTTTAATACCAACACCATTCTCCCACTGCAGAACTCTGTGGGTTTGTTTACTTTAATGGTGTAATCATTTAAAAAGAGGACGATTATACCTGTGGAGGGAAGCCGTCTCATCGGGAGAAACTGGGACACAATCACAAGACAATTGTTTTTTTTTCAAGGCCACTCTGTTACGTACAGATAAGGTTACAGAGTAACACTCTTCTGTACTGGCACTGCACTTGATAAAGAAACTTATGTCTACAGTAAAAAATTATCCAATGTGAATTTAAGACCGATGCTTATTGTGATTAGAACACCAATCTGAGTAAAATGTATGGTTCTTATTAACCCTAAAATGCATCACTTATTACATCCACTTTTTATTTTGAAACACTGAAATTCTTTTTTGTTTACACACATTTTTCAAGGCTTTTTTCGCATGTCCACTCTGGGGTGGACACCATCCATCTCAGTTTTCAACAGAAGTAAAATGTAGTTAAACAAATGCATGAAATTATTTTTAATGTGAAAATTGTGATTGATCATACTAGAAAATCCCATATGGTGGCAGATGTGCAACAATCTATCTAACCCATGCCTGCAGCATAGGCATATATAAGAAAATGGCCTTTGATTAGCTGTCCACTGTAGGTGTCAGTGAGTGGCCTGAGGAGGAATAAATCTAACGATAAATGGTCATCTGATCTGATACTAACAATTTTGTTTTTTTGTTGTTGTGTTATGCCAAATGTTGATTCTATAGACCTCCCAGTGTGAAAATAATTGAAAATTGATTCTCTCTATAATGTGGAACAATACTAATGGATCTTGCTTACTGGATCGGTGAAACCAGTATATGATTATTCACACTTGACTTGCATACAAAACACCTGGGAAACACCCAAATGTAATTAATATGGTCTGGGCCCAGAGCATGAAGGTTAAAAAGATTTATGTTGACAACAGTAAGCTTTTATGCATCCTCTGTAAAGACTTTAATGTATTTAAATCAAAACTGGATCAATACAGGAGCCGGTGTAGTGTTGATACTGTATTTGGCAGTATATACAGCTCCGGAAAAAATTAACAGACCACTCCAAATGTCTCTCGTTTTACTATTTAGAGGCATATGTTTGAGTAAAATGAACAATTAGATTTTATAATATAAACTACTGACAACATTTCTACCAAATTCACAATAAAAATATTGTCTTTTAGAGCATTTTCAATAAGTATTGTAGAGATAAAGATTTAAGAAAAATCCAGACTGGTCTCTTAATTTTTTCCGGGCCTGTATACTAGAATATATAGAATCATGACATCTCACTTATTAAGTGCTATTTTGTGACTAAAAAGTGTCACACAAACAGATATGACTTCTTTGCTTGCTTCTGCTGAATTCAGTTTGAATTTAATTGGTTTGCTTTGTACTGTTTTGATTGTTCACTGTAGTTGAATTGATTAAAAAAAATTTGGTTTGTAAAGACCTGGGTACATGGCTTGGAGTCAGAATGCTTTTCTGATCTGCTAATATGTTATAAACAAGAGGGTCAAGACATGCAGTTACTATACCACTATCAGGCAGTTACAAAAATCTCTCTTTGCACTGTAAATCATTTTATTTTTTTCTATATTTGATTAAGATATGATCATATTTATGCACCTTTTACATCTTGTCATAATGTTTTTTTTTTAAAATGGTATTAAGGACTATGAACTGTCTTGTTGTTGTAAACTCACCATACTGTGTGGTACAGGAGGGTTATTTAGTGTGTCCTTGTAATGCTGTTGTGATGTACTGTACTCTACTTCATGTTAAAGGAAGCATACAATTAGTTGTACCAGCGGTGTTTTCATGGACCACTGGTATTTGTTGATACAGATTTCAGGGTCCTGCATTACCTCTCTGGAAAAATTTATTTAAATGTAGAGTCAGATCAAGTTTCTTGACCCTTCAAACTCATTCTAAAAGTGACCGATTCAATAAATAAAATAAACATGGCTGTCAATGTCAATCTAGAACAGTGGTTCTCAATTATTTTCTGTCATGCCCCCCCCCCTAGGGGACAGAAATTTTTTCGTGCCCCCTCCTAAATTGAAATACTATTGAGAACCTGCTAATATTTATCTGTATGAGTTTCTGGCATGAGCATTCTGCATACAATCACCTTATTATCAAATTAGATAACAAAAATTAGCTGAGATAACTTCTGCAGCAAAAAAATTCAACGTTCAGTTTATTAGCTCAATTTGTAACATTAAAACAAGACTGCTCAGTCTGTGTGAATCTCAGGACAGAGAAACAAGAGCAAATGATTCACTGAGGTTTGCATTTCATTCAAAACATTTTTAAACTGTAAACATAGTTAAGGTGGTGTTTTTTTTATTATTATAGGCCAATAGGCCCTCTGTGATGCGATAACCAATAATTAATTAATTAATGTTATTATTAGTCTACTTGCTTGATTTCTTTTTAAATAGCCTACAGAGACATGTGGACATTTATTTACTGCAAATCGTAGCCTTTCGCGCGGATATGACCATACACAAGCACACATCGCGCTTGCTAGCACTTAAAAAAAACTTTTTGGTCAGTTGGAAATCAAGGCAGCCCGTGCCCCCCCCCCTGACAACTCACGGCGCCCCCCAGGGGGGCGCGCCCCACCATTTGAAAAGCACTGATCTAGAAGGTGCAGCTCTCTCTCTACATTAAAAGTTCTTTGAGGAGAAAACTTTTAAATGACGTGTGAAGCAGCGAGTATGGAGGTTTGGGAAATGTAGACGGAGAGCAATAACTATCTTTCATTATTGAATTCTCGGCGGTCGAACGCTTTGACAAAATTGTGTTTTTCTTTCCGTCTGAGCAAAGACAGATCCTATCCTCCAAGACATTAGGGTCGCCCTCAAGTGATCTAGGGGATGTTGGTTCAGCTAACAAAAACAAGTGGTGCAGCCTAATTCAATTGCTCGCCGCTAATTAAATAAAAAGTGGGAGTAAAAGTGGATTTTCCCTCGAGTAAAAAAAACAATGAGAGAGCAAAGAGAAAGGAGTGATTACCCACAGACTATGGTGTAGGGCTTTGGCAAGAAGAATACAAATTGCCTCAGAAAAGTGGCAGGACTCCTGGGAGTTTAGGACACAAATTGCGGATATGGTCTTCAACAAAATTGCCTTTCCTTGATGAAGACTATTGAATTTTAAAGTAAAGCTGCCTTTGAATGGGGGGGCTCTCACACACTGTGGTTGTTTCAGTTCACAAAACAATGGCAGTTTTTCTAGTTAAATCAATAAATAAGTTGGAGCAGCTGCTGTCATATCATTTCTGAATTTCTAAAATCGTACCAGACTGAAAACATCAGTGTTTTTTGGATCTAATCCTACGTCAAAACCGTCATCCCCACATGTCCATTGATTAGCTTGTTTCAAATGTTTGTTAAGATGGTATTGTGAAAGTAACAGTAATACTAAACTAGAAATGCAATTCCTTGAAGAAATTGCGGTGTGAATGCTGACGCGGCTGAAGCTGATGCTGAAGAAGCTGACGCTTCACTGCTGAATGTTGATGAAGAATGAAGGATGAATATATCTGAATCAACAGAATGGTTGAATAATAGAATGTTTGAAAAATGTGGAATATTTGGAAGTTTGAATGGACTTTCTAGCTGAATTGAGGAATGAATTATGACCTTGAACTATGACCTCCAAAATGTAATCAGTTCATCTTTGAGTCAGAATCAACATTTGTGCAAAATTTGAAGAAAAACCGTGGAAGCGTTCATGAGATAATGCAGTCAAAAAAGGCAACGTCACAGTGACCTTGAGATTTGACCTTTGACCTCTAAACTCTTGTGATGTCATCTCTGAGTCATACTCAACATCTATGCAAATTTTTAAGAAAATCCAATGAAGTCTAAAATTGTGTGTTGGAACGGGGATTCGAACCCCCAACCCTGTGTTCAGCTCAATCAGGATACTACCATGTAATGTCCTGAAGGAGCTGAACATGTAAAATGTGGAATGAAGTTTATCGGATGAAAAATTACTGAGTTAACGCAATTTGAATTTTCTCCATCCGCTTAGAATGGGGCTGTGGGGTCATTTTGGGACCACAAAATTTCAAATAAATATACATATTTTCGGGGTCCTAGAGCACATTCCAGAGGACGTAATTTCAAACTCCTGAAAAAGTTGAATTTGAAGGCTGTAGGATATTAAAGCTGTGCATTCACACCAATTACTCTTACATTATGTCTTTGTTTCATTGACAATGTGGAAGTAAATACTGTTGAATGTAATGTCTTGTTCTATCCTTTTGTGTGGACTGCAGAAGGAATAGTTGTTACTAAGTTAATAACTAAAAGGTATCCTAAATATCAAAAATCCCAGTTTCTCCCCTGCCTGTGTCTCTCTCACCTTTGTGCTACAAACAAAGCAATAACACCAACGCAACATCTTTTTTTTTTTTTTTTACAACAAAAAAGGGCCATTAGCTTATCTCTCAAATCTTTTTGTAAGCTTAGCACAAAAAGTAAGACAATTTGTGTTTGGTTGAGTATTACTTTGTTTTAACAATGCTTTTTGGCAATACATCTTCTACCAATGGAAAGCCTGTTTATTTCCCTTTTGAATGGCGCCACATTTGTAAGGAAAATGCAATTGTGGGATGAGCAGCAGAGTTGAGTATGTGGGATGCACACATGAAAAACAAGCCAAATCTTCTCTGCCTCTGCCAAACACTAATTGGTTTACTGTTTGTGAGAAGTTTATTTACGTAGTTGGTTGGATTGTAAGATTGAGCTTCTTCAGAGTTTCTTAATAAGATGGAAAAAGATGAAGTCAGAGTTGAACAAGGAAGGGCAGGAATGTTTATTCACAGCCCTAAGGATGTGAAAATGGGCATTCACTGCTAATGCTAACTGCAGCTATTCATGTGTTTCAGGCCCAATAAGTTTAAAATATAAACTTTCTTTCTTTCAATATCTCTAAATAGCAGAGGATAATAATAATAATAATAATAATAATAATAATAATAATAATAATAATAATAATAATAATAATAATAGCAAAAAGACAAGATCAGTATTATCTATAAATATCCTACTAGTTTAAATAAGAAGTCATCACAATCATAATAAAAAAAAAACTGCCAGCAGAAGAGATTATATTTCGAGGCCTCGTGAGATTTTATTCTTCAAGTCTGTCCGATCGGTTCCATGATTGATGCTAATGCAACAAGAGCCGGTGTGAAGTGTGAAACATGTTTAATATGGAAATTTATGGAAATGAATGTTCTGTTTCGTTCATAGAAATTTTCTACAGTAATGACTGCCAAGTAGAGGGATTCCCTCAGCTGCCTCCTCCCCACTGACACAATACTAACAGCGAGCGTCAAGGCAGCCAGCCTACAATAAACGACTCAATCATTGTGAAAAATATACACAATTGTATTTATGAATTGGAATTTATGGAATTACAAATGTTTGTGTAAACATGTAATAATGCAAGGAGCTTTAATAGGGGCACTACATGTTTGAAATGTATATTCACGACTCATCAAGTATCACTCAATTTGATTCATTCGACAACAACAGAGTTTTGAACTAAAGCATTCAAACGTTTGGCTTGATTATTCATTCATTTAAACCAATTTTCTCAATGAATTGCCTGGAAAAATGCAGCTCTGAGGAGTTTTTACGATCATAATTGGGGCTTTCAGATCATGGTTCCTTTTACTTTTTGATCTTATAAACCTTTCACAAACACATAAGACCTGTGAGAGTAGAATCAAACGACAAAGCAAAGACATACAAAGCACACATCTGTCAATAACGAAGTTGTTTTTTTTCTACACAGTTTTCGCAGATAACACATCTTCAGTTTGGAATGCTCTTAGTGGGAGTAACAAGATAAACATCTAATTGTTATTGACCTTTAGAACAAAGAGGTTACTGGAGGTCAGGATGTAGAGTCTCTCATTGGTGGCCCTGAAGCCCAGGATGGCTTTGTCAGAGTCCAGGCTGGCCACCTGTTGCTTAGCGACCTGCCCTACCTGCCGCCCCTGCTTCCTGTTGAAGAGGACGGTCTCCACGGGCGACGGTTGTCTGTAGATGAAGGAGCGGCGCAGACACTCGCACAGGGACGCGTAGGAGAAGTCCGGAGCGCACGTCGCAAACTTCTTATCCCGTTTGGAAGCCTGGACGTAGCCTGTATGGAGACAATAATGATAATACTTTTTTTTTTTTTTTTTTTTTTTTTTTTTAATATATATATAGTGCTTTTCAAGGTACTTTAAGACACTTAAAATAAAACCAGTACACTAGCAAATACAAAAAAAAACAGGTGTAGCAATAAAGCCAACACACAATAAACAAAGCAAAGACGAGCATATTAAAATGAAAAGCAAGTGTAACAATAAAATCAGCTTATAAAAGAAGATGGAGTGAAATATTATATCATAGGCTGAAGGCTGTGTTTTGATTTCGTGATTTGAATGTGTCTATGTTGGTAAGGTCTTGAATGTGTATGGGTACAGAGTTCCAGAGGAAGGGGGGCCCCACACCCACACAAGCTATATCCCATTCCAGAGACCGCGTCGGGTCTACGCGGTCTATGAAGGCTATAGCCTGTGAAGGCCGATTCGAAAGCCGAACGAGCGTTGTTAAATGAGACGGTCTCCGCAGGTCTCCGTTTACGAGCATTGCCCGGTTTGCGTAACAAGCCGTTACCTTGCGTGACGACTCGCCGCTCCTGTGCTGCCTAGCAACCCTGATTGCTGCCAACGGAGACAGCCTTGTCAATGGAGGAAAAAAGAAAAAGAAGTTGCCTACCAGACGAAAAGAAAAAAAAGTACAAGAAAAAAAGAAAGGAAGATAAAAGTTAAGAAGATGGAGCAACACGTTGCTGTTTTGTTATTTTTTTATTCTATTTTATGCCATCTCTGAAGAAAACGCAATGAATCTTGGGATATGTTGGGCCGCGAAGGATCCATATGTTGCAGCCTTCAAAACCGTGAAACGAAGGCTGCATTTCTCGGCCGCATATGAAGGAGCCTTGCAAATGGAACAAGCCTTTGCGCGCCGCTATGACGCAATTGGTCTTCAAATGCAGCTTTCGTAGGCTGTAACCCCTGAATTGAGATTCACCTACACACTCACACCAGGGCGTCTCAATAAGAGGCAAGGGCAAGCGCTGCTCCTTCTCCACACAGATTTATTCTGACTTCTCTAACCTTTAGATCGGGCTTGTCCAGACATAGTACACCTCAAAAGGGGACTGTCATTTGACCTCATAGAGAGAAAGAATATGCTCTTTTTTTCTGAAGTGTTTTTCTTTTTTTCAATATATAGATCTGTTCTTTGTTTGTACACAGTGTGCCCAGTGCCCTGCTAGTAAACAGATGCATGTATATTGAATCAACGTCGGGAAATCAGTGTCTCAGGAGATGCTCACTCTCCTTCCTGGTTTCCTGTTGCATATTACGTTGTGATAGAACGCACACGCATAGATACAAGCATACATACTCAAAAGTAAAAGACAAGTTACATTTAAGACATAAGGTAAATGGATAAATTAGTTATCGTTCATTTTGTTCCATATTTATATTGAAGCCTTTTTTTCTTTCATTTTTCTCAATGTTTAACCTTTATTTGACAGTTTGAAGTACATAGTGACAGAGTGGAAATAGGGAGAGAGAAGGGGATGACATGCAGTAAAGGTCCACAGGTCGGATTTTAACCTGTATGGTACGCGCTCTATCCACTGGAGATTACACTATTTGGCAGGTATTTGCTTGAACAATTAGGCAGCTGGAAATGTGACAAGTAGCTCATTACGGAGGCCTGATTGCCATGTGAGGTGAATTTACACTTTGTTTTTTTGCATGTTTAATTAGTTAACTGTAGCGGTGTTCATGCAAAGCGCAGTCTTCTTTAAGCTAGATACACTAATGTAATGGCACATATATATTTATATCTGTCATTCCAGGCATATATTTACAATATCGGTTTGTTTAGTTAAAGCCCTGTAGATCTGGCTAAAACCTGCAACAGTGACAAAGCTTCAGGTTCCAAGTGTCAGAAAAAATGTCTGAAAAATCTTTAAACTTCTCTCACTGATCTCCACACAACACACTCATGTTCTTCTAGACAAGTTACTTCCTGCGTGCTGAGACTTCCCATCAGACAACAGGGAGTTTCAATAACACATTGGGACATCTACTGCTGCTGCTTAGCTTTGCCATTAAGACCATAGCAAACCCATTACTGTGTTACATCGTTTCATATCTCTCAAAAACATTGTTAGTGAAAATTCATTATGTGAGCTTCATGCATACAAATGCAATGTTTGTTTAAACAGTGCAGAGCGAACAGTACATTATTTTCTATATGAGAATATACAAAACTTGGGAATGAGCCACTGAATACTAACTGCTGTTTTTAATAGACACTCGCTCGAGTGCAACTGGAAAACTGCCCACTCAAATGTCATACAATGTTTTCCAAACAGACATGGGCCCGTTACTGAAACTCTGCAGTGTGAAGAAAAAGAAGAGAAACGACGGTGTAGCACCTGTCAAAGTATAGAACTGTACAATATAACTCAGTGAAGGAGAGATAGACGAGCAGACTGGTTATATAAAGACAGTAATTGAAAGACACTCTTCAAATGGCTGGTGGAGTATTTCATTTCAGATCGGGAGTTATATTAAAGCAATGCAGTCAACACATCAATATAATGTGCCTTCCCCCGCAAGTTTCATTATCCAGACGTCTTTGAATGGTTTAAATGCCTAGCAGACGGGAGATCTGATTCTCTGCTTTTAAACAACGTTGATAGATTTATTTTATTTTCTTCGTAAAGTGTCTGTAACCCCTTACTTGTCGTTAACGGCCGTTTTATTGCCATCGGCTTAAATGTTCTGTTGTAAACCAGAGGCAAAGCAGCGTGGTATAGTGGCTGTAAACAGAGCTAATGGCTGCACAAATGAATAATTCAACTCCAAAGGTGTCACGATTAATCAAAAATGGAAATGAAGATATGGCTCTCTGCTGCCTTACAGCTTCAAACCACTCCCACATACTGAGACTAATTTGAATGCTTTGTCAAATGTAATGTAGCACAACGTGTCACATATCTATCTATCCATCATGGACGTATTCACTTTCTTCCTTAAAAGGTGCTCCGAGGAACTTTCAGTTTGTGTTATTTCTTGCACCCTCTTTGGACAAAAGCGGTAGGGATTTTACTAAGCCAGCTGTTGTTCCTGGGTGAGTGTACGCTAGGACAAAGGCATTAAGAAAAAAATATAAAAATAGCATTCTTCGCACTGATGGTCTCGTTTGCTGTTACATGTCATTTCTGATCTTCAGAGGAAACATTAGACTGTTTCGGAAATATTTAAAAGTTCCTTGTATCTACTTTAACCAATGTGTCGTGTCGTAAAAGAAAAACACTAACACTTGTGTCCAAAGGGGGGCACTAGAATCAACAGAAACTGTAAACACTCCTGATAGCTATTTTAACTTCAGCTCTCTCACCCAGGGCGTTGAATGTGGCGATGTGCTCCCACATGTCGCTGGGCTGCTCGGGCCGCGGCTGCCACACCAGAGCGTCCACGTCATGCCTGAGGCAGAGGCAAGGCATCAAAGACGGGTTAGCCTGCACAGAGAACAGGAACTGATGGCTGCCAAGGTTCACCTGCACACACACACACACACACACACACACACACACACAGAATAAGAGAAATGTGTAAATCAGATTAGATTATGTCAGTGATCCTATCTCACTGCATGATGATCATAATATATTCTCCAGGCGCATCACACTGTGAGCCCAGGGGGCAGGAGTGAGGAGAGTGATGGACACTTTAAACTACTCTGCTGACTTTTCTAGTTATAGAGGTGACTTTCGTTGCACCTTCTCCAATGTACAAAGAAGACATAATGCGTCAATGCTGGACTAACAGTTGTAATCCCATTGTTCTTGAATCTTACCCAGAATGTATGAGGTTTACTGATGTTTGATTGTTAACATGTAATGCCAAAAAAAAAAAGTGTCAGTGATTCTGGAGAGCGTTTGTTGTCAAAATCACTTTGCCAAAATCTGTGAATATTTCCTCATGATCCACTACCTGTCCTTGATTTGAGTGCGTGCTTCAAAAAAAAGCTGGTGTTAATGCACAGCCTAGGCTCTGTAAACTGGTATGTAAAAAAATCCTAATTGAATAAAAGGAAATAAACTATGAAAAACAATCAGATTTCGAAAAGGTCTACAGGTTCGTCTGCACATTTCTTCCCACCTTCTTTCCAATACAAATAAACAGAGGTGATTACTGTGTCAGATCTCCTGTGTAAATACCAGTGTGGCCGTCACGGGTAAAAAGCCGTACTGAACAGGTTGTGATAACAGCCATAGGAGGCCACATATTTACCCCACATTGACTCCACTCTGATGAATGTGCTGGGGGTAATCACATGTGTGCAGTTTGGTGTTATTCTAGTCTATTCTAGATATAAAAAACGACCGCCGTTGTGACATAATCGCTCCTCGACATACGGCTGTACACACCGATCGCTCGGAGTCAACCCACATCCTGAGAGGCAGTCAGTCGAACACTGTGCTCCCCACGTCAATACACATTTGACAGGCATTGAAAAATTCAGCGTTAACCAGCCCAATGCGTTTGTGGTTGATGGTTTGCGCACAATGGCAACGATTTTTTTTAAGCAAACCAACACTCCTCCTCCTCTGAAATTCATTTTCTTGCCACTTGAATGAACAGTTAAAATAAATGGGAGGGGGGAAAATTAAACAGCTAAAATGACATTAATCAGAACAGAGTTTAAGCGCCTGCAAAGCTATCTGCACTCAGTGAAATTAGCCGATATAAAAATTGTGAGGAAAGTGTCAGCCATCCATGTCATGCAGCTGAAAAAAATATATAATACTCAATTTATTATTATTTTTTGAGAAAGTTTCTACATGTAGAAACACATGTCATCAGGATCATTCAAGGCATCAATACTAACATGTACTTCACAAAGACAATCCGCACTTTAAAGAAAAGTTTCTATCTCGTTAATTAGCTTTCATACTTTCAGAAAATGTAGTTTGTTTTTTATTGATATCTGGCAGTGGAGACATAATAATATCATTAGCTCTCTCTCTCATAGATGCTTGGTTGGAGTGTGTGTGGAGATATCACTCTCATACTGTCTGTGAAAGATATTTGGAAAAATATTCACAAAAACACCAACCTGAAAGATGTTGAGACATGTTCAAAGTCAGTGAATAAGCCTGACTGATGAGGACTGACTAAAATGTCACTCTAGCTGTGTCTGGTAGGGGTTCTCGGAAGGTGAAACCGTTCCCTCTGATATTTTCTGTGGGTGGCTTGTAAGTGGTCACTCTCTCAAAAAAAACTAATTATTTTCCACAACACCTTTTTTTTGTGTCAGGTTTGTACTTTTTTAAAAGGGTTCAGGTCTTAACTCACAAACAAGGGCAGAATCACAAGAATCAAAAAACCTTTATGTGAAGTGAATCAGAGCTGAACTAACAAGATGACAAATAACAGCATTTATTTTAGTTTCTTTACAAAAGCTATTATTATTATTGAGTGGGGAGGATTAAACAGCAAGCAGCAGAACAAAGTTTTGGATCAACTTCTTATATCCAGAATAAAAACTCCTCTGAAATTCTTTGTTATCAACAAAACCAAGATACGCTATTATAAAATTGTCCGATTTATTTGTTAACACTATTTCTGCGATTGGGTTTAAAGCTTCCATTATAGCTTCCACATATATGACGACAATGGACTCTGTACAGGCAGGTAGGTAGGTACACAGGATGAATGTAACTTGCCTCCTCTCAGAGAGCGAGAGAAAAAATCCTTTTAGTGAATTGTCTTGGTTATTTTGATCAAAGGGTTGTATAGGCTCCGAGATGGAAGGACAGGTAGTGAGAGGTTAGGCATTTCTATAGCAAAAGCCAATGCTTCTGTACACAGAGCCAGATGCTTCTTATAACATCTGAAAGGCCAAGTCCGTCAACGACATCATCGCTTCCGTCATGTTCCTGTAAAGGGGGGTTGATGCTCACTCAACTTTACAGTGAGCGGACAAACTGTTATGTAGTATATATCCGCACTGATGATCCACTATGTTTCAGATCCATTCCGATATCTGTTTTTTGGATATTGGCTGATAAAGTTTCTATCCGATATAAATATTATGAAAAAAAAGTGTATAGACGGTGGTGATACAGTATGTAAGTCATAAAGGTTAAAAAAATACAGCTATTGTAATGTAAAAGCAAAAAAAACACACAAAAACGCAAAAAAGGTTTAAATGCATTCAAAATATTCTACAAAATAAGACATTTGAGAGCTGTAATCGCAATATGGTGATACCGTGAAAACCTATACCGGCCCATAGTTCCATCTGTAGTTAAGACACTAGTTGATTTGAAAAAACAGTCACACTCGATGGCCTTTTGGATTTCATTCAGTCTGCTATCTCATCATCTATGATGGTAAAGTGACTTTCCATCAAAGTGTCAATCTCTCCGATATCATGTTTTAACATCTCCTTGAAACCAAAGGGTTTTAAAGATAAAGTCTCATCTCTAAAACACTTGCCTCCCATTCATTGTAAACCGGAGAAGAGCTCTTCTGCTATTGTAAGATGTTGATTGGCTCTCAAGTGGAGTCACACCTCTTCTGGTTAACAGTGTCATTCAACACCTTGAAAGAGACAAGTTTCACACTGTGTCTTTTCATCCGCGAACAGAGTAATTCTAGGAATACCTTTAACCTTTCCTCAGGCTTATTCAAATACACACATTTCTGACATTTTGTGGTTTTTCTCGAAAATATATCTCCTATTATTATTCTCAGTGGTGTTACCTGTAATCAAAAGGAAACTTTTAGCTGTTTTCAAGCTTTATATAAAACTTATTTTTTTTAAAGAAAGCAGGCCGTCAAAGCCAAATTCTGCGGTAAATATACAGTGAACAGATGTACAGATACACTCCCATTGTGAAAGGTATTATAGATGTGGCAAGCGGATATGAATCACAGCCTCCCGTTTGGGAGCGAACATGAAAAAAGAAACGAAAAAAAAAAGAAAAGCTCTTCGACAAAATTGCAAAATCAATGGGAGGTGCCACCATTTTAAGCAAAGAGGTTTCATTACAAAATAAAAAGGTCACATATTGTGTGCTAGTGGGCAGGCGAGTGAATGGAGCATTAAGGCCGATGCAATACAATAAGCCTCGGTAGGTGGAGATTGAAAGAAGATATAAATCTTCCTGGATGAGATACACATAAATACACACACACATATATACTAACACACACAACAAACAGAGCCAGCTGTCCTTCAAAAGACTGATGGTACGATTCATTGCAGTCCACATTACTGCACTATTTACAGAGTACATGGACGGAGAAGCATTAAAAGGGGCTATTCACTCTGAGCCCTTCATCACAGCCCGGGCAAAAACACTTTTATATATTCAATACTCGTCGTTGGCCTTTCATGACGTAATAAAAGGATATTATTGTCGACTGTTTTGAAATCTTAACCATGAACAGGAGAATATTCTAATGCATTTGAAAAAGAGAAATTGAGAGAGTATGACATTAATGCCCTCCGAAGAATTAAGCTCATGCAAACGGATGTGTATTTCATTTTGGAAATGGCGACATTATTCTATAGCTCTTTTTATCTAAAGAGCTGTGAAGAGTCTGTCTTTTCCAAGGACACTTCAACATGTGTACAGAAGGAGGTGGGTGGATTGAAATGTAGTTTTTAATACAACAGTAGAAAAATCTAGAGAGAGGAATATGTACATTAAATATTTCATACGACTCCAGTTCCAGGCGTCAGAGTGGTAATAAGCTTTTTTAAAATCAAGGCCTCTGTAATCACTCTACATGTGACAAACACACTCTCAGAATGAGCATTTATAAAAAAAAAAACTAAATGTCACCACCAGCAAGAGTGGTTCAAACTTCTTCCTATTCGAGTCACGAGTAAAAGGAGGTGTAAATGAAGTGTGTGAGTCTATTCTTTAGTGGCCGAGGTCTCTGGTTCAAGTAGCTTGTTTAAGGGCAATGTCAGGACAGGCGCGCCCACTGGGACCGGGGCTGAATCAAAACATGCTCTGAAGGAGCTAGGCATCAGGTAGTTGACAGTGTACTGCACTTAAGGGGTTATGAGGGATGGATGGAAAAAACAAAAGGAGCTGATGAGGACGCAGTGTGAATACTGTGTCTGTAATGTTGAGAATGTGAGAACAAGAGCAGGTTAGTGGAGTCTCTGCGGCTGGACACCCTTTTGCTTTGAAGCTAAAAGCTCCCAATCTGTAGATCCTTTCTGTTCCCTTGTCACATGTACATGACCGGCAAAAGATAACCTACATCTTGATCAAAGCATCATCCATGTGGGGTTAGATTTGTGCGAGTGAGAGGGAGTTGAAAAGTGTGTTTTGGTTTATTTTTGTACAAGTTCTACACTGTAACTATTGGATCCCACACACTGAGGCTCTGAACATTCCATCCCATCGGCTTCCATTGTAAAATCTCTAAAAGATGAATTTCACGCGCCATTAAACAAGGCTGAATAATATGAACACAATGAATGTGATTTTAATAGTTGAACGACACAATGAATGTATGAAAAGTTGCTGAACATTTTGTATGTTTAATGAAGATTGTAGGAGGAAGTATGAATGAGTGGTGAGGGTTTGGAGTTCAAGGACTGGCCAATCTAAGCGTGTATTACTGAAGGAGAGAGAGGGCTTACTCACCACCTGAGTGGGCTTCAGGGACTCTCCGTCAAAGTGTGCAAGGCTGAAGCTATCGTCTGGGAAGCCGTCGCAGTCCTCCAGCTCCTGGGAGTTACAAGGAGGCTTGTCCTTGTCTGGGTCTCCATTCTGGATTGAAGAGCAGGATAGACAGAGGCACGGTTAGACGGGTTTTGCATTTATTTGCATGTGAAAAGCTTTTGTTGCACTAAGGGCCTCAAGTGGGCCCAGGTGACACTCCTTGTTTCCAAAGAGAAGTGCAGGGAGGTTCGGTTTGGAACGGCTCTGCCCGCATTTATTGGTGTTTCTATTGTCTAAAGTTGGAAAGGGTACCAAAATAAGCCTCAAATATTTTTGTACCCCTTTTCGTTGGGGTAGGGGCAGGAGTGGAGACTTGTGTTTAGAGAAAGCATTTCGGCACTCAGCTCTGTTTATTGTGTGGCGTTTTTCTTCTTCACTGAATTAATCAGCGAGCTACACTGTGTCACCATAGTTACGTAGTGGAAACACAAGCCAGACCTAGGGGTGACGTGCCCTGCCGAACTGAACTGTGCTGCTCAGTGGAAACAAGGCATAATGAAGGGTAAGGCGCGCACACACACACACACACACACACACACAGGCACACACAGGCACACACACACACACAGCTAAAAATAACGACCAACATGAGACAGAGAGTGACTCTGGAGACCCGTGTATGACGCTGTAAGGGAGCGGACAGAGATGACAGGCTGCAGCGGGCAGAGAGATTATGTGATTAAAGTGTAGAAGGTCAAGAGAGAAAAAACTTCCAGAGAAAAGTAGCCCAAGCCAAAGCTGTACCTTATGAAACTTTGATGTTTTAAGGCTATTTTCAAATAAGCACTGCAGATTGATTGATCACCTCTGTGATTCATCCTGACACTTAGCAGAAGACAAAGGCCCCATGACAATATAAACTGAGATTTTCCCGTGATGTTTATTCATACTAAAATATCGAACACATTCAATTTAGCTATTGAAGGCGCTGTTTCAAATCAATTTAGATATGAACACTTTTTTAGGGTAATATTGAAAAGACACTGATATTTCCATTATGTAAGATGTTAACAATTATAGAGAAAGTGGAATTAGTATTCAAACTTTAATACACTTCAAGTACTGTATTTTATATCTCTTTTTTTTTTAAATCAGCATAACGTAAAGAGTGTGTGAGCCTACCAAGTCTTCAGAGGTGAGGTGTGTCAGCCTCTCGTGGATGAGTGCGGCTTGTTCGTCGCTCATCATGTGTTCTCCTCTCCGGTCGCCCATCACCAGTTCTGACCACATCGGGCCCTCACTGCGCTTCTGTAGGGTCACCTCCAGGCTGCACGCATGCACAAGCACACACACACACACACACACACACACACAGGTTGAGATGTCATCACTTCTGAGGACATTACATAGACTTAGCCTACATTCATTTCCTGCAGACTTGCCCTAACCATAACCACTACTTGCCTTAGTCTACCCTTACCTTAAAGCAAGTCTTCACACACTCACACACACACACACACACACACACACACACTTAGGCAACCTCTCATTCAAAGAGCTCACTTGATCATATGAGTCATATATATGTAAATGATTTAGCTGAAGGATGAGGCAGATATCAGAAAGCTCAATCACTGATTTTTCCTATATGTCACAATTCATTCAAGCAGCCAAAAATAAAACGCAACTCATTTCCACAATCTCAGAAATTGCCTGAGACTCAAGCCTGTTTTTTGTTTATGAAGAGAACAGCGTACTACTCTGACTGAGAATGATATGCAATCAACCAGTAAACGTCCAATCAGGAGAAAGTCTAGTCTAGTCTAAGGGGCCAAAAGGAAAGATTTGATGAGTTATTGAGGTTGACAAATTATGTTTTCGAGACGTGTTTGAAGCCGAGCAGCAGAATAAATCAAGGAGGAGAGGTACAAGAAAAATCCCGAAATTTAATTTTCATATTAATGTAACTGCAATATTATTTTCAGACAATAGCTTCATTTTATATATACATTATATTCTTTCAAGAAACCCAAGGACAATATCACCCAGCCTTAGTTTCAGGTTAAAGAAAGGATGCATTGTAATTGCAACTGCATTTTGTAAATACTCTGAAAGGAAGGGGGTAGCAAGGTAGCGTTGAAATCTAAAATCTCACCACTAGATGCTGCTAAATAACTGATATTACAAACTGTACCACTACGAGTAACATTGCACGTTGGCGTCCCCTTTGGACAAAAGCGGTAGTATTTTTACGACGCCCGCTGTCGCAAAGCTGTTTTCTAGCTCGTGCCAGGCGTGCGAGTGTGAACTGAGAAGGGCGCAATATAGTGCATGTCCGTGTGTTGAAAGTGTGAGGACTCTTTTTCGGCTCCATGAGAGTGGTTTTGACACTGCATCAACTAATGCCAGTCAGTGCTACACACACCTGATTGCAATGAGTTGATGCAGCAGCGTCACCTAACTACTCTCTCTCTCACGGAGCTGAAAGATTACGTGTCCTCACAGAAAGCGAATGAACGAAAGATGGCAGTTAGTATGGATCACGATGAGGTAGGCTAATGTGTTTGTGTTATTGATGATAATGACTATTTCAGATAATGGTTATCTGATGATGGTGAAGCAAAGCAAACTTTGTGTTAGTACCAACCGCTCATTCATTTAGGAGTAAACACTGCAGTCTAGTTTCGCTCTCGTGAAATTGTATACACGTTGCTTGGCAACGCCCTCGTCCCGCCCGTAGCCTATATCACTCTCCCTTTTAGCTTTTCTTCATTGCATTCCCTTTTTTTTCTTTGATGGTTCAGCCCCGTTATCAGTCATTATGACGACAAATAACTGTCTCAAACAAGGCTCCCGCTCCCCTTCCCTCACCTGGAGGGATAGGCTTCTCAAATCGCGTTGCTGCTCCACACTGAAATCTGCGACCAATACGGATATGTGACCATAGAGCCTGCACGAGCGAACCGAAAATCGGACTAGGTGTGCGACCAGACCAAAAGCAGTAATAAAAACTATATAAAAACGTCTTTCTTTGCACTGATGGTCTCGTTTGCTGTTAAAGGTAATGTATAGCCCCTTTTACACAGCCAGTGAAAGCCGGGAATATGCCGGCCTTTCGGCCCTCCGCCCTGCTGTTTAAATGCGACCGTTGCGGAACGAGGGAAGAAAGGTGCGAGAGATTGTTCCGGGAATTTTACTACCTCGGGGGGTAGTAATATTCCCGACACAATCAGTTCCGCCTCTCTGTTTAAATGCGGCCAGCTTGTTGTTGCGGAACAGGGGGGGCGTTTGTCGTTCCATAGCCTACGTTCTAAACATGCGACCATGTTAGCAGTTGAAGGCGGTTGAAGGACGTGTGTTTAACATTAACCACGGCGGCCTGATGTCCCATAAAAATCACCAAATAAAAGGAACGGCGTATAATCTAGCTGATCATAAGGTCCGTTGCTCAATCCAAACCCCCGCGCTTCATTTTGCAGAGTGTATGAGTCTATTTCTGCCCAGGAGAAGTTGTACAATGGGAAAGCTAGGCTAGGCTAAGCCAGGCTGCGACAGGATCGCCGCCGCTATTATTATCCTAAGTCTGAGCGTATATCCACACTTTATTTCTGCCAACAGTAACGTGACTTCACACACTGTGTGTATGTGTATGTCTGATTGGCAGATCTCTGCTCTCACAAAGAGACTCGCTCACAACCAACCTGTCACACAAACACACACACAGACACAGAGGTGAAGCGGATTGATTTTGTCAGTTTGGTTAACAGTCCCAGTGATGTTGGACTCAGCGCGTAGCGAGATCAACTGGCACATCGTGGGGACAGTAAAATACGGCCCTCTTACTGCAAGCTCCAGCACTTCTGCTCCCAATTCACTGGCCAGTGTTGTTGTTGTAAAGCAGCTGACCGGCGCGGCGCTAAATGTTTACGTCACACCTGACGCTGTTTACAAGCACCTCTTTCATTCCCGGAATGCTGTGTAAAAGGAGATACTGATGCGCCAGCAGGCCGGCGTTGCTTGATTCTGTGTGAATAACACAGAAGCAAGCAAAGCCGGCATTTTGGAGTGATGTTGTTCCGTCAATATGCCGCAATCTCTGTGTAAAAGGGGCTTATGATTATCAGAGGAAACATGAGGCTGTTAAAAAGATATTTAAATGTTACTCGTAGCCGCTTTAAGTGGCAGCCGTGGGATCTGCATAATGTTATATTGGTAATGTCTTTCTGCACATTAAATCTGAAGGGCAAACCATGAAATCGATACAAGGACATGTAAAGGCTTATTCATTTAATCGCAATGCGGCTTCAACAGAAACATATGAATAAAATAGAATTACATTTACTTCCTTGTTATATACGTTTGTTTACATATGTGCATTTTGCCCAGGGTGATTCAATCGCGTTTCTCCTTGTGTATGTCAGTATGGATTTTGAGTATTAAGAGAGCTTAATGAACTCCTTCATATTGGAGCTTTACTGTGTTCTGTGGGGACTGAATGTAACGTGTCCTCTCCAATACCTTGAAGTCCACTCAGGCCTGGATGGCGTCACAGTCGGCAGTACCACATAAGTGTTGGGCCGTCTATGGGAAATTTTGTTGTTTTTTTTTATTTCAAGTTGATGCGAAAGTTCAGTTTTCACTCCTAGGTTGAAGGTAATGGTCTATAGAACAATTGTGGATGTCTGGTGTCAAGAAACCCACACCATTTTTTTTTGTGTGTGAAAATTAAGACCTTCAAAAAGTCATGATTTCGACTGTGGCCATTTTGGAAGTTGGGCAAAAAAAAGCAAAAATAAAGTGGTCTGGTTTTGTGGCACTCAAACCAAAATTGCTCTACAGACCATGACCTTCAATTTAGAATTGAGAACGAAAGTTTCGCATAAATTTGAAATGACTGAGTGTATCCAGACACCCCACTACATGGGCAAACATGTACATCTGTGGCCAAAAGTTTTGAGAATGTCACAAATATTCATTTTCACAAAGTCTGCTGCTTCAGTTTTTATAATGTCAATCTGCATATACTCCAGAATGTAATGAGGAGTGATCAGCTCAACTGCAATGATACTCCAGAATGTAATGAGGAGTGATCAGCTCAACTGCAATGATACTCCAGAATGTAAAGGCCAGGACACACCAGCCCGATAATCGCCGTCGTCAAAAAAAAAGACGAATCTGTTTGGTGTGTGCCGTGACGTCGGCCGACGTAGAGGTCGTCGGGCTTGTTTTGAGCCTGTCGGCCGCCGATTGAACATGTTCAATCGGCGGCCGACCGTCTTTCATTTGGAGCAATTTGATTGGTGGAGGGCTAGCGAATCAGTGAAGCCCGGAAGTGAGGCGGGTAGCACAAACAGCTAACAACAGCTAGCCATCGTTTTAATGTGTTTGTTCGTTTCGTTTTGAGAGTACTCACATGCATCAACCCTTGTTGACTGCTCGACACCATGCTCGACACTCTCTGCTAAAAATTGTGCTCTTATGGTCCATAAATATAAATACGTATTTCTATCTATGTTTATGCTCTAGAGAGATGTCCAATCATTTCCGGCTTTCGTATTTTTTCGGGCCACAATACAGATTAGCGCCGCCTGCTGTTGTGGAGACATTACGTCCCGCGAGCGTACGGAAAATAAACAGTCGTCTCGGTGTGTTCTTTAGCAGCGACGGGAAGCTGGAGCTTCCTGAAACGGCCGACTCCATTTTTTTTGACGACGGCGATTATCGGGCTGGTGTGTCCTGGCCTTAATGAGGAGTGATCAGCTCAACTGCAATGATACTCCAGAATGTAATGAGGAGTGATCAGCTCAACTGCAATGATACTCCAGAATGTAATGAGGAGTGATCAGCTCAACTGCAATGATACTCCAGAATGTAATGAGGAGTGATCAGCTCAACTGCAATGAATTGCAAAGTCCCTCTTTGCCTTGAAAATTAACTTGATCAAGAACTTCAAGGAGAAAGGTTGTTGCCAAATAGGCTCCAGGGCGCCCAAGAAAGTCCAGCAAGCGCCAGGACCGTCTCCTAAAGTTGATTCAGCTGTGGGATCGGGCTGCCACCAGCGCACAGCTTGCTCAGGAATGGCAGCAGGTAGGTGAGAGTGCATCTGCACGCACAGTGAGGCAAATACTTTTGGAGGAAGGCCTGGTGTCAAGAAGGGCAGCAAAGAAGCCACTTCTCTCCAGAAAAAAACATCAGGGACAGACTGATATTCTGCAAAAGGTACAGGGATTGAACTGCTGAGGACTGGGGTTAAGTCATTTTCTCTGATGAATCCCCTTTCCCATTGTTTGGGGCATCTGGAAAAAAGGTTGTTCGGAGAAGACGAGGTGAGCACGACCATCAGTCCTGTCTCGTGCCAACAGTGAAGCATCCTGAGACCATTCATGTGTGGGGTTGCTTCTCAGTCAAGGGAGTGGGTTCGCTCACAATCTTGGCTTAAAACACAGCCATGAATAAAGAATGGTACCAGAACGTCCTCCGAGAGCAACTTCTCTCAACCATCCAAGAGCAGTTTGGTGATGAACAATGCCTTTTCCAGCATGATGGAGCACCTTGCCATAAAGCAAAAGTAATAACTGAATGGCTCGGGGAACAAAACATAAAGATTTTGGGTCCATGGCCAGGAAACTCCCCAGATCTTAATCCCATTGAGAACTTGTGGTCAATCCTCAAGAGGCGGGTGGACAAACAAAAACCCACAAATTCTGACAAACTCAAAGCATTGTTTATGCAAGAATGGACTGCCATCAATCAGGATTTGGTCCAGAAGTTGATTGACAGCATGCCAGGGAGAATTGCAGAGGTCTTGAAAAAGAAGGGTCAACACTGCACATATTGACTTGTTGCATGAACTCAGTGTAATTGTCAATAAAAGCTTTTGATACTTATGAAATGCTTGTAATTATATTTCAGTATACCATAGACACATCTGATGAAAATACCTAAAAACCCTGAAGCAGCAGACCCTGTGAAAATGTAATATTTGTGTCATTCTCAAAACTTTTGGCCACTACTGTATATTACAAACATGGCATATGACAATCTGGAAACATTTGGACAAAAGTGTGTCTCTACTGAATCATTTAAAAAGGTGGACTCAGGGATTCTGGAGAATGCTTGTTGAAAAAAATTGTAAAAATCGGAAAATTCACCTGTACATCTATACACAGCCTTGTCTCCGTAAAACGGGCATGTTGCTACCTACGGTGCGCCATTTTGTTTACATACCACAATATATTGATAAGGATTTTCATCCTTATTCTCTTCTCTTATAATACTGAAGGGAAGTGTAAGGTGCTCTATGTAACTTTGGGTGTGTCAGAGAAGTAGACATTTTCAAAGATATTACTGAATAAACAAACTTTCCTCACAGGAAAATGTGATCCCTGTTTGAAGTTAGAAAGCTTCCTGAAAAGTTACTGTTTCACTGTTGTTGTTTACAGCAGCAGGGCCCACAGCTTGGTTTACAACAATATGGTTCCAGGTGACTCAAAACAATTTAGTTTTGATTTATGATTATAAAATTATTCAATACTAAGAATTACATGTAAAGTAAATATGTTTTGTAAATGTACTGCAGGCTCTGTGAATTTTAACAAATCCTCATCCTCTGAAACGGCATATTGCACCTTTAATCTAAGAGAAAAACTAATTTTTTAAATATTGAACCCGTTTCAGGCTGCAGCTTTAAACTTAAGAATAAAGAAGCCAGGATCGTTACTGCTCTATTGTACCGCTGCATGTTATGAAACAGGTCGACATTTGGACAACAAAGAGGAGATATAATTGACACAAAAGGCATCGCAGCTTCTTAATTCAGTTGCGGGCAGAGGAGAGGAGAGCCGGATAGAGCTCAGCTGTGTCTCAATAGAGAGCAGAGCCCATTAGTATGGAAAAACATGGTCAATACAAAGAATAGGAGGCTTTTTGTCCTATGTATTTATATTGGAAAAGGCCATTCATGTGCAGTCTGCACACACACACACACACACACACACACACACACACTCCGTCCCTTTTATGTATTTTGTGGGAAAAAAACAGCCAATACCTAGCCTGGCATTCCCAGACCTGCCACTAGGCGCTGGCAAATTAAATTTGCTGCGCCTGTTGGTCTGGACACTCTCCGTTGAAGCTTTTTCAAAAAGACCAGAAATCTGGGCTCACGTTTCAATGGGCGCGCCAGCGGCCTTTGTATGGTGCTCTGGGGCAGAGGTAACCGGATGACGACAGTGACGTGCATGCGACGTCGAAGCCGTGATAGTAAACATCAAATATGGCTGCGGATATGTTGTGTGAGTTTGAGACTGCTTTGGCCTCGACCCTTAACGATTTGGAAGACGGCACTCAAATCTTTCATTAGCAAGTAAGTGGAATGTTCTGTTTTGCAGACCGACCACGGCAAACGTTTAATTTAACAATATAACAGCTGTTCGCTAAACGAACGGGGCTTACGTCACCTTGTGCATCGCTCTGATTGGTTGTAGTGCTATCCAACTGCGTGCATTGGCATTTGAAATGCACGAGTAGGAGCCGCCCCTTCAGTTGGAAATTACTATTGATCGTGGCCGGACCCTCTATCGTTTAAGATATCAGGGTCTGGATTTCCAGGCTAGCCAATACCAAGAATGAAGGTGTGATTTCTTAAGATATTCACAGCTGGAATCACATCATTTATAATATTTTTGTTTCTGCACACAACAAAAGGACATAGAAAGACAAACAGACACAGGCACACGCACACACACACAGAGACAGACAGACACCGGCGCACGCACACACACACACAGACAGACAGGCAGACACACACACAGAGCCTTTAAATGCATCATGGATTTTCAGAGAGCGGACAAACAGAATATGTAATCTGTTTTCATACCGACGGGAGCTTTGCGAGGTCTCATATTAAAGAAACAGGAAGCAGAAATGAGAGAGGCACTGCTGACAAAAGGTCTTAAAGTACAGGACGTGACTCAACATCATACTGACTACACTGGATGAATAGACCCAATAACAATGGTGGAAAGGACTCGACTCCCATTTAACTAAGAAGAAAAAGGGAGCTGGTCATCTGCATTACAACCAAGAGAACATATCCGCCTCAATCTGGTTTTCAATAGTTGCACAGTTGTCCCCGGTTCAGTTCTGTTATATATACTGCAAAAATACATGCAGTATATAATGTGAATCACGCATAGACTGTATACTGTATATAAAAAGAGGAAAAACTGCAAGCAAGCTGCTAGCTAGAATTGCCTGATAAATCGCTTATCTACGGGAGTGTGTCCCAGTCTCCCAACTGCCTGTGAACTGACACTTTCATGATGGTATTGTTTAAATAAAAAAGGCTTCTTGAATGACTATGGTTGGAAACAATTTGCCTCGAGAGAGATTGCACAAGGACACTGCGACCAGGGTCACAACAGGGACACACAATAAAGGTGGCAATTCACATAAAGGGTTAAATTGATCCCTAGAGTTGCTGGTTAATTTAATAATAAGTTAAAAAGAAAAGTTTTTCCTTGAAAGCTTCTCCATCTTCTTTTTTTCACCATTAATATGATGTGTGTGTATACAGTATCTCACAAAAGTGAGTACACCCCTCGTATTTCTTCAAATAATTCATTATATCTTTTCATGGGACAACACTGAAGAAATGACACGTTGATACAATGTAAAGTAGTCAGTGTACAGCTTATATAACAGTATAAATCTCGACGTCATTGTAATTGAGGGTCACCCCTCAATTAGTCACCCCTCAATTGGTCTCTCGAGGATAAATAAAAGTTAAATGAAAAAATGAAATTAAATGAAATGTACTTTCCCATCAAAATAACTCGACACAGAGCCATTAATGTCTAAAGTGCTGGCAACAAAAGTGAGTACACCCCTAAGTGAAAATGTCCAAATTGAGCCCCAAGTGTCAATATTTTGTGTAGTCACCAAATTCTAGGCCCCTATACAAAAAGTCCTGATGGGCCCCCTGAAAGGCGGTCTTACAATACACATGGCTCTCTGAGCCAGACAACTCCACAATATTTAATTTGATGAATGACAAAATCATCACTTTTACCAGTGTTACCCACAGAAAATGTCTTAGTCAAGGTGGTCACTGGCCAGGGTCACAGGAGGCACCGCAGCAGATATTTGGGGGGTATTTTGCTCAAAGATGCCAATGCGCACTATAGAAATAAACAACTGTTTATTTGAATACAGTTGTGCAATTTTGTTTGCTATGTGCAGGTAAAATGTTTGCGCAAACATACAGTACAAAACACAATTAAAGAAAACTTCTACTGTTTTGGTGCAATATTATGCAGACACACTAAATACAAATAATAGACTATGCACTTGTGTATGCACATCAAGAGCAAATTCAACTTTTTAAAGTTCCTTTTTGGATGTGGGGCTGTGATTATTGTGGACAATAGGCCTACAGTGATGCGATAGCCTATACCTCATTAATGGTTATTATTAGCCTACTTGCTTGATTTCTTTTTAAATACAGAGGTTATTGGTCGTTTTGGAACATGTATTTCCCAATTTAAAACATAAAAATAAAGCAGCATTGAAAATTCTGAAAAATCTTGTTGGCCTACACTCGCATGCCAATTGAAAAATAACTCAATAGTTGATAAATAATAAATACAATGTGTTTTCCCCTTAAAATGACTAAATGCATTTCAAAGACAGTAACAGTGCGGCACCTATTTAAACTTATTGAAACTTGCCGGGGCCATCACTCTCATGTATTCATCAGACTTTTCTTTGCGCTGTCTGAGCGGATAGATAGGTTGTGTTGCCACAGTGATGTGGAGTCTTAAACTGTTCTAGCTTTGCCAGCACTTATATCTGTACAGCTAAATATCCCCATAGAAACATCGCTGCGTTTATTTTCGCCAACAGTTCAACTCAATGTCGGCTTGCTCCTGCTTACTCTCCCACATACATGCCTTAGTCATGTGCAGGTCCCTGATCTGCTTGCAAGGGTCAGGGGCCTACCATGAGCCAGTCAATTATTTCTTTTTTTAGAATGGCATTGTTCAGGGCCTTTGAAGATCGGGACCCACATTTAGCAGCACTGCCTTAACCCTTGCGGGCATGGAGTTCACCAGAGCTTCACAGGTTACCACTGGAATCCTCTTCCACTCATTCATGACAACATCACGGAGCTGTTGGATATTAGAGACCTTATGCTCCTCCATCTTCCATTTGAGGATGCCCAATAGATGCTCAATAGGGTTTAGGTATGGAGACATGCTTGGCCAGTCCATCACTTTTACCCTCAGCTTCTTAAGCAATGCAGTGGTCGTCTTTGAGGTGTTTTTGGGGTCGTTATCATGTTGGAATACTGCCCTGCAGTCCAGTTTACGAAGGTTAAGTGCACATGCTCAGCGTCATATCCAGAGGTTGGCTTTGGAAAATAGGCCTATGAGTGCTGCCAGCATTGCTGCAGGGCATGAAGGGGTGGGGGGTCAAGCTGTCAGTGCTCAGACCATATGCCGTGCTCAGACCATATGCCGCACTGCATCATACTGGTCTGCATGGGTGTCATCCCAGAAGGAAACCTATTCTAAAGATGATGCACAAGAAAGCCCAAAAACAGTTTTCTGAAGACAAGTAGACTAAGGACATGGATCACTGGAACCATCTCTGTGGTCTGATGAGACCAAGATAAACGTATTTTGTTCAGATGGTGCCATGCGTTGTGTGGTGGCAACCAGGTGAGTAGTACAAAGACAAGTGTGTCTTGCCTACAGTCAAGTATGGTGGAGGGAGTGTCATGGTCTGGGGCTGCATGAGTGCTGTCAGCACTGGGGAGCTACAGTTCATTGAATGCCAACATGTACTGTGACATGAGAGCATGATCCCCTGCCTTCGGAAACTGGGCCGCAGGACCGTATTGCAACATGATAACGACCCCAAACACACCTCCAAGACGACCACTGCCTTGCTAAAGAAGCTGAAGGTAAAGGTTATGGACTGCCCAAGCATGTCTCCAGACCCAAACCCTATTGAGCATCTGTGGGGTATCCTCAATTGGAAGGTAGAGTAGCGCAAGGTCTCTAATATCCACCAGCTCTGTGATGTTGTCATAAATGAGTGGAAGAGGATTCCAGTGGCAACCTGTGAAGCTCTGGTGAACTCCATGCCCAAGAGGGTTAAGGCAGTGCTGGAAAATAATGGTGACCAAACAAAATATTGGACGGGACAACTCAATAAGTCGTCCCGTCCAGGTATACATGCCTAAATGCATTGAGTTGCTGACATGTCATTGGTATGTATTACGAGAAAATGAACCGCTGTACCTAATAAAGTGGCCGGTGAGAGAGAGAGTATATACAGTATCTCACAAAAGTGAGTACACCCCTCACATTTCTTCACATTTTTCTTTATATCTTTCCATGGGACAACACTGAATAAATGACACTTTGATACAATGTAAAGTAGTCAGTGTACAGCTTGTATAACAGTGTAAATTTACTGTCCCCTCAAAATAACTCGACACACAGCCATTAATGTCTAAACTGCTGGCAACAAAAGTGAGTACACCCCTTAGAAAAAATTTACAAATTGGGCCCAAAGTGTAAATATTTTGTGTGGCCACCATTATTTTCCAGCACTGCCTTAACCCTCTTGGGCATGTAGTTCACTAGAGCTTCACAGGTTGCAACTGGAACCTTCTTCCACCCATTTATGACAGCATCACAGAGCTGGTGGATATTAAAGACATTGCGCTCCTCCACCTTCCGTTTGAGGATGCCCCAAAGATGCTCAATAGGGTTTAGGTCTGGAGACATGCTTGGCCAGGCCATAACCTTTACCCTCAGCTTTTTTAGCAAGCCACTGGTCGTCTTGGAGGTGTGTTTGGGGTCGTTATCATGTTGCAATACCACCCTGCGGCCCGGTTTACGAAGGTTGAGTGCACATGGTCAGCGTCGTACACAGAGGTTGCCTTTGGAAAATAGACGTATGAGTGCTGCCAGCATTGCTGAAGGGCTTGAAGGGGTGGGGGGTCAACCTGTCAGTGCTCAGACCATACGCCGCACTCTGCATCATACTGGTCTGCATGGCTGTCATCCCAGAAGGAAGCCTATTCTAAAGATGATGCACAAGAAACCCCACAAAAAGTTTGCTGAAGACAAACAGACTACGGACATGGATTACTGCAACCATGTCCTGTGGTCTGATGAGACCAAAATACATTTATTTGGTTCAGATGGTGTTAAGAGTGTGGATCGGCAACCAGGGGAGGAGTACAAAGACAAGTGTGTCTTGCCTAGAGTCAAGCATGGTGGTTGGAGTGTCATGGTCTGGGGCTGCATGAGTGCTGCCAGCACTGGGGATCTACAGTTCATTGAATTCTAACATGTACTGTGACATACTGAAGCAGAGCATGATCCCCTCCCTTCATAAACTGGGCCGCAGGGCAGTACTGCAACATGATAACGACCCCAAACACCCCTCCGAACGACCACTGGCTTGCTAAAGAAGCTGAGGGTAAAGGTTATGGACTGGTCAAGCATGTCTCCAGTCTTAAACCCTATTGAGCATCTTTGGGGCATCCTAAAATGGGAGATGGAGGAGCGCAAGGACTCTAATATCCACCAGCTCCTTGATGTCGTCATGAATGGGTAGAAGAGGGTTCCAGTTGCAACCTGTGAAGCTCTAGTGAACACCATGCCCAAGAGGGTTAAGGCAGTGCTGGAAAATGATGATGGCAAAACAAAATATTGACACTTTGGGCCCAATTTGGACATTTTTTCTTAGGGGTGTACTCACTTTTGTTGCCAGCAGTTTAGACATTAATGGCTGTGTATCGAGTTATTTTGAGGGGACAGTAAATTTACACTGTTATACAAGCTGTACACTGACTACTTGACATTGTATCAAAGTGTCATTTATTCAGTGTTGTCGCATGGAAAGATATAATGAAATATTTGAAGAAATGTTAGGGGTGTACTCACTTTTGTGAGATACTGTATATATATATAAAAACTATTGAAACTATTGTTTTTAAAGGTGCTATACATAAAAGGTATTATTAGTATTATTATGGGTCACTGAAATCCAAGAATTTCAAAAAATCTACTTTGTTTGAAGGATTCAAACCTTTTGTCATTCTTGAGGATCCATGCGGAGGCCTCGAGGTCTACGGGCGCGTACAGCCGGCCTTCCAGTAACACAGGGAAACCCTCTACGGCAACACGGATCTCCTCTGAAGTCAGTTTGAAATGCACCTGCTCTTTGGTGATGCCCTCGGGCAAACGCAAACACACCGTCACGTCCTCCGCTGTCTGCTGCCAGAAGTATATGGGATCTGAATTCAAATAAAAGACCAATGAAATACTATTAATACAATAAATAAGTCAATAACAAGGAATTGATGTAAAGGCCGTTTCAGACGGCACACAGCATTCCACTCGCGTTGTCGCCTGGCTCCGCGGCGTCCCCTTGCGCTCCCTGTGTGAAGTGACAGGTTCCCTTCCTATGTTCTGACTACGACACAGTCACCTGTTCACATATATTATAGGCCTACTGATTGCATGAAACTCAAAAAATAAATGAAAACAAAAGACAAATATATGGTGCTTAAAGGTGAACTATGTAACTTTTTGTCAGATAAGTGTACATTTTGTAAGGTATATTCTTATAACTGAATAAACAAACTTTCCTCACAGGAAAATTTCATCCCTAGAACACTGTTTAAATATGAAAGCTACCTGAAAAGTAACTGTTTCACTGTTGTTGTTGTTTACAGCAGCAGGGCCCACAGTTTGGTTTCCAAACATATGCTAGTCTTACCTTTGGCTCCAGGTGCCTTAAGATAATTCTGTTTTGAGTTATGATGATATAATTATCAAATACTAAGAATTCCATGTAGAGTAAAAACATTTTGTTAACTAACTGCAGGCTGTGCACATGTAAAGAAATCTCTCTCCCCTGAAACTGCATAGTGCACCTTTAAGTTTATGTGCAAGCTGTTAAATAGCCAAGCATAAAACATCTGACTGATACAGTGCAGGAATTGAAAGGGAATTACTGCTGAATATTCATTTGGTAAACCGCGGATGAATGAGTATAAGAGTATAATTCCACTAGGGACGACTACGAGGGCTCGCTCACAGTCAAGCTATTAAACCAATTCTCCTGCACAACTTGACATTATAACCTACAGTGTGGCGCTGGAAAAAAAATCCAGTCCAGCTGAGTCCGTCCCATAAATTTCTCCTGAAGTAATTCACTTTTCAAAAGCAATCATTCCAGTAATGAATTGTTTTCAGATAGCGCATTGCACTACAGAAAGCACTCTATAGAATTAAAATTAATACGTCAAATGTCAAGTATCCATTTTGCATATTTATTTGTCTGAACACACACACAGTAGCTGTGCCCAGATTTTGATTTAAATACATCTAAAGGCCATTCAGTTCACATAGCTTTAAGCCTAAATCAAATCAGTCGGAAGTGCGGAGACAAACAAATACAGTACTCAAACTCTCTTAACTAAAAAAAGCATTGTTTTTTGATAAATTGTGTCCAGGTCAGACCAGATCACTCATAGTAAAAGCTCATTGAGCAATTATGTTTTCATGTCTTTCATAAGCTTAATATTTACATTATACGCAAACCAGTGACATCAAATCATCTGTCGCGTATCAACTCTGCAAGATGGGTCAGAGTATGTGTTTACCTGCTGGTGAGAATGATATTACAAAACCTTTTAACAGCTTTCAATCTAATTTAGGCTATGGGCCAAGGAACGCGTTAACTGTTTTTGGCAGCGTCCTAAGCAAAGTGCTGGTTCAGGATGTTTTCTTGAAAAGCATATCTCAATATTGCAATGGTAAATGAGGCATTTTCTCATGAGCTGCTGCTTTTACTTGAAGTGCCTACGAGGAACTTTCAGGTTATCTTGATTCTAGCTGCACTTTTGGACAAAAGCGGTAGTGTTTTCACGACACCAGTGGAAAAATTTCGAGAATTTGAATGTGTTCTCAGACTCTCGGACCCCACTTTTAAATTTTCAATTATTCAATTAATAAAAATGTAAAGGGTTGGGTGTGCAGCATCAGAGGAGATTCGCTCTGAGTGAATTAGAGTTGTGAAATAATATCTGAAGAATTAACTGAAGTGTAAAAAATAACAGTTGTGAATGCTGGGTTAGTACAGGCATCGGCACCCAACTCTTTCCTTTATAAACCGTTCTCACAAACATTGAAAATTGCCTTTCCACTCCTTCACATATCTATTCTCACCATTGCCCTCATTGTGAACAAAACAAATTTCTATTATGTCTGATTAAGCACCTCCACCTGTTAACATGCTGTGATCTGCAATCCAGTCATTATTTTAGTAGTCAATGCACACACCTATACACTTTAATGAAACAAAATAATTTGTCACGTTTAGTTTCCGCCTTGTATTCCTCTCATCTTCACGTATTTTTTATACCCGGCTGCGACGATAGCTTATGTCAATGTTTTGTCTAATAAATGGAAAATTCTTTAAAATTAAGTGTTAAAAATGTAAAGAATGTAAATAATTTGTCACAGTTGGCGGAACAGATGTACACCGTTGAGTGAGGCTGAAGTGGAGGCGGCCATGTTTGTTAAAAGCCTTTATGGATAATTCATGAACAGCAGCGCGCCTTCTATCCCTGTAACATACAGTATCTCTAAGGGGCCACTCACACTAGGGCCGTTTGCCTGTTCCGTGCTGCAGGAAGATTCAGCATGATTCCCCCCCTCCCCACTCCCCCCGCTGGCCCGTGCTCACACTGCTCGTGGCCTGGGCACGCTTGCACCTTGCCTACGTCACTGTGCACGTTTAGGATTTGGAGCGTAGTCTACTTGTAGGCTATATGACAGTTTGTGAATATTTTCATCCGGCCAAATTTGCATCATATATTCCACTTCCACATTAGAGCAACGAGAATCCTTAAACTATTGTTTTTTTTTTAAATGTAGCCTTGACGTAATAGTTTGCGGTGGACAGTCTCATATTTGTGCAGCACTCTGTTTATTATTAATATAACAGCCCGTCATCAGACCATACACCGGATGGTTTTATACACATCAATCGCTCCATCAAGTAATCCAAGTCAGACCTTTTTGTATGGGCAGAGATCGTTTTTTTAAGTGTCTTTATAAAGTTTATTGTTAAACCTTAGTGTAGGCTACTGTTTCCCTATCACCGGGCCGCGGTGTGTTGTTTTGGGTGCGTCTCCAACGCCATGCGTAAAGGCAGTTATGACAGCTGACGGGAGGAAAAAGAAAAAAATCATCTGACGAACGTGAGTAAACACGAAAACCTTTTTGCTTTGCTTTCTGCGCTCACCTATTTAGCTCTCTCCCTCTTTTATTAGCCCACACCTAGGCCTACACACACGTTAATTCTCACACATTTTATGTAGCTACAAGTCCAAGTGGTGGGCAATTCTGGTGCCGACTAGTAAGGCAGCGGACTTTAATGGACTATGCATCCTTAATAAATTCACGTGAGGCACGCCGCCTGTGCGCTTGCTTGTGCGCGTGTCATCTCATTAGCAAATGAGATGGCCGCGGCCCCGTGCCAAAGCTCATTTGCATACTAAAGTCTAGAACGTTTGGCTAGTGTGACCACGCCAACTTGTATTCCAGCACGGAACAGCCCCTTGGCCACGGCACACCTCTCCCAGGTGTGCCGTGGCCAAAGTACAGATGCTAATGAGATGACACGCGCACAAGGAAGCGCACAAGCAAGCGCACAGGCGGCGTTCCTGACGTGAATTTATTAAGGATGCATTGTCCGTTAACGTCCGCTGCCTTTCTAGTCGGCACCAGAATTGCCCACCACTTGGACTGTAGCTACATAAAATGTGTGAGAATTAACGTGTGTGTAGGCCTAGGTGTGGGCTAATAAAAGAGGGAGAGAGCTAAATAGGTGAGCGCAGAAAGCAAAGCAAAAAGGTTTTCGTGTTTACTCACGTTCGTCAGATGATTTTTTTCTTTTTCCTCCCGTCAGCTGTCATAATACTGTCTTTACGCATGGCGGTGGAGACGAACACAAAACAACACACAACGGGACTCCGCGGCCCGGTGATAAGGAAACAGTAGCTTACACACTAAGGTTAAACAAGAAACTTTATAAAGACACTTAAAAAAACGATCTCTGCCCATACAAAAAGTTCTGACTTGGATTACTTGATGGAGTGATCGATGTGTATAAAACCACCCGGTATGTATGGTCTGATGACGGGCCGTTATATTAATAATAAACAGCGTGCTGCACAAATATGAGACTGTCCATCGCGACCTATTACGTCAAGGCTACATTTAAAAAAAAACAATAGATTAAGGATTCTCGTTGCTCTAATTTGGAAGTGGAATATATGATGCAAATCTGGCCGGATGAAAATATTCACAAACAGTCGTATAGCCTACAAGTAGACTACGCTCTGAATCCTAAACGCGCACAGTGACGTAGGCAAGGTGCAATCGTGCCCAGGCCATGAGCAGTGTGACCACGGGCCAGCGGGGGGAGTGGGGAGGGGGGCAATCGTGCTGAATCTTCCTGCAGCACGGAACAGGCAAACGGCCCTAGTGTGAGTGGGCCCTTAAGGCCAGGACACACCGGCCAGATAATCGCCGTCGTAGTGTCGGTAGGGGGTCGGGACACGAATCTGTTTGGTGTGTGCCGTGACGTCGGCCGACGTAGAGGTCGTCGGGCTTGTTTTGCGCCGATTGAACATGTTCAATCGGCGGCCGACCGTCTTTCATTTGGAGCAATTTGATTGGTGGAGGGCTAGCGAATCAGTGAAGCCCGGAAGTGAGGCGGGTAGCACAAACAGCTAACAACAGCTAGCCATCGTTTTAATGTGTTTGTTCGTTTCGTTTTGCGAGTACTCACATGCATCAACCCTTGTTGACTGCTCGACACCATGCTCGACACTCTCTGCTAAAAATTGTGCTCTTATGGTCCATAAATATAAATACGTATTTCTATCTATGTTTATGCTCTAGAGAGCTGTCCCATCATTTCCGGCTTTCGTATTTTTTCGGGCCACAATACAGATTAGCGCCGCCTGCTGTTGTGGAGACATTACGTCCCGCGCAAGCGCAGAGCGTACGGAAAAATAAGCAGTCGTCTCGGTGTGTTTTGTGGCCGCGACGGGAAGACTGGAGCTTCCTGAAACGGCGACTCCAGTTTTTGGGTAGTCGGAACGTGTCGGACTGGTGTGTCCTGGCCTTTAGAGTTATGCTGCACTGAGGCTCAGTTACTGTGACGTTAATAAAAAGTATTGCTGGTGTATTAGTGCAGGTGTTTGTTGTGAGGCAGGTAATGTAGTAATTATTCAGTAATAATAATCTTTAACATTTTGTCTGACACCTTTTATGTTTAAATGTAAGGCTTCACTCGTGCTACAATACATTAAGTATTATGTTATTTAGTCAACATATCTAAATGTGGGGGCTTTCCCAACTAAATTTTTATTTATATGGCTTTAATTAAATCGGCATACTGTATATACATCCGCAACAGGTTGCCACCCCTTAAAATCTCCTGCAACCCTCTTGCCACCCCATGAATATTTTTCTAGATCCGCCCCTGTGTACTAGGAAGTTGGATTTATGGTGCCAGTGATAACTGAACTAAATTATAAAATGAAGCCATCTCCTCCTTCCTATATCTGTCTATCTTTATCCCTCCACTACACACTCAGTCACTACTATCCATGCTAAAAGGAAGCAGGATTATAACCTCATTTAGCACATTATTTTTAAATATTTTATATTATTTTAATTTTTTTTTCTCCCCCATCTAATTTTGACGATTTTTAGAAAAATGTGTTGGTTTGTAAGCGCTAAGGGAGCATGTTTAAATAAAACCTGTGAACCTTAACTTTTAAATGTATTTTATTTCATGTTTCTATTCTATTTTGGTAGACTTGACATTTCATACTATTTTTTCAGAAAACCCTCAGGCATTAAGGACATGCATCCTAGATTGCCATAGTCATCAATGGGTTAAACAAAGGGGGCCCACCGTAGAATAGCAAAATAGCAACTTTCACTCTCCAGAATAGCAGACTTTCTAAATAAAATCCAATTGAATCCTTCTTTGGTCAACAAAGTCCTTTTCATCCATTGCTGATCAGAAGAGAGACTCATATTATTTTCTTTCAGGCAACAGTTCTTGCATCCTTCATGTTGTGTTGCCACCGAGCATTAAAAAAATTCATACAGAATAAACTGCCCCCCATTGCTCTAGTGCCCACCTAATTTCCCCAGCTCGGAACCACAAAAGAATCCAAACTTGTTTGAAAGATAACTGTCTAGTATGTTTTTATATGAAAGGTTGCTAGAGCCATATTCTTATAACTTATTCTGACCACAACCATGTTCTGAACAGTGAGTACAATTTGTTTTCCCATCAAACCGGATATTTTTCTAAAGAAAGTTAAACTACATTAATCATTAAGGTTTGATTCAGGAGTTACAGCTTTATGATGACATAAATAAATAAAAAATAACTTTGGAGGATATCTTAGAAAGATGGGAAAGATTAGGGGAGAATGGGGGAATCTGAGGCATCGGGTAATGTGAGCCACCCCTTGTATCTAGGCAACGGAAAACATTTGTGGTCATGTGAGATATATGGTTTCAAGCCCCTCTCATTTCCCCATGGCCCTGAAAGGGAGGACCTCATGGTGCTGTTGACAGCAAGAAAGTAAATTTTCTTGCTGTCAACTTAATCAACTGTTGTGCCAAAGCAAATGTATTCCCGTAGAAAAACTTCTATCATACGTGTTGATGAACTACCAACATATGAAACCATGTGATGCTGATAACTGAAGATTGGCCTGAAATGCTAAGAGAGGTAGTTTTTTCTCAAATTGTGGTGGTGGGGGAAAGTGAGCCAAATGCTGTGGGGGAAAGTGAGCCAAATGCTGTGGGGGAAAGTGAGCCACTGTCTCACTTTCCCCCACCATGAGGCACAAGTTAAGTTTAGTCTGAAACATATTTTAATGTAATATTACATGACATAAGTTTTATTTTAATGTCATACACATTGTAGAAAAGCCATCATGCCAAGGAAATACACCAGGAAGACGACCTGGGGCAACCACACGGAAAGAGCACCTTCTCATCTTTCCCTGTAACCGTCATGGCTGGAATGTAGAGTAGGCCTAGTTGTAGAGTATGACAGGCTGATGTTATAATCCAGTTGGGTCTTCTCCTGTGTTCTGAGTCCCAGGCTGTTCTCGCTGGTTCTGATTTTCCTATGATTTGACCCCCAGACACTAGCTGGCTCTAAGGGTCCTGTGTTCTGACCCCCAGACTGTGTTCTAATCTAACTGATTCTATCTTTCATTTGAATCTTATTAAAACCTTTTGAATTATAATATGTTGTATTTGATTTTGTTCAGAGTTTCTTTCAAGTGTTTAGAAAATTTGCTTTGCTTAATTGACCAAACCCCATCATTATTTTACTAGTCCGACATTAGTTCTGGAATGTGTGGCTAGCTTTCAGGATTCTTACTGTTACAATATGTGTTGTTATGGTAGTTTCAGAGTGGAAAAAGTAAGTGGATCAGTTTACCCCACAGCTGGGGTAAAGTGAGCCACACGACAACTTTTTTTTAAAACAATCATATTTTCACTGCCCTTTGTCTTGAAAAAATGCTGCTAATGCCCATTTCTATGAAACATCCTGAATTAATGGGAAATGTGTAAATTTGAGTGATAAATAATTTTAGCTCCCTTAGAGGGGAGCAAATGTAAAAAGTGGCTCAGATTACCCTGTTCTCCCCTACCACTAGTTAGGTCATGTGATTCACACACAACTCTGAGCCCAGTTTCCTCACAAACACAAAACTCCTATTAGAGAACTCTATAGGGACTGTGGTATACAATACTCGAAGTGAGATTACTGGCAAAGCCTCAGCACTAAAATTGGTCCAATTAGAATGCTCCAAAACCAACAGGCCCTGCTCCGTACATCTGGCAGGGCTTTGCGGCTCATTATCACCTATTGTTGTTCCACTGAATCAACAAAGAAAAAAAACTAAATGAGACGGATGTAAGGTGACCTGCCAAATCCTCCATTTCATTTCAAAATCTTCTCCTCACCTCTCCACTGAGCTCTCCAATCTCACTCTACCTAATTAAAAAAATTAACCATAGCCAAGAAATTCACAAACATATACTGCTGAGGAACTGTCCAACTGACTAGTTTGGAAAATGCTCTTAAATATTACTTAGATCGTCACCAAAAAAAAACGGTTAGTATGCCAAAAGTACTATAATTATGAATGCATAATTTTTGGATTTTTGTTTTCTTTACGAGTGTGATATTGTGTAATATTGCAGGCTAATACAGACAGTTTTTTGTGAGTATTTAAATAATATTTAAGAGACAGTTCCAAGCAGTGAGTTGGACACTTTATCAGCAGTTTATATACATACTTTGTGCATTTCTCCACTAGTGCACTATCAAGTCACCTTCCTCCCTTCTGCCCCCTTTCCCTCTCTCATCACTTAAAGGCCTGTTTGAAGACGCGCCTCTCTTGACATTTAATCCACTTCTGCCTTTCAAAGGGAAAAGGCCGCACTGATAAAAGGATTGGCCAAAAAGCTGCCATTATTCTGCTTCTGCACCATCAACAACACACAGACACACAGACACACAGACACACACACGGTGTCTGGGTCATTTAAAAAGGAGGCTGGCTGTTGGTCTGTTTCTTTAGAGATTGTGAGTCTAACCGAGAACAAAAGCATGAAAAGGAATGAAAAACTGTTGGATACGAATGTTTGGTTCAGTTCAAACAGAATGCTTTTTAGAATTCAAGAAAAGTTCTGGCCGTCGTTGGAGAACCAGTCCCATGTTATGGTTATAGACACAAACACAGACATAAAGCCAGGGCAACAATCAAACTTAACCGACTAAATAACTAGATAACAAATATATTAAAAAATAATAATATTTATCAGTAAAAGTCCTAAACATAAATCCCCAGTTCTCATGCATTCACTACCTAAACTACACAGACACTTCAATCCACTACGACCGGAAACGTATATCTACAATATGATCTTGGATACGGATTACTCAACCTTATCGTTATTATTTTCTACTGCAACAATAATCTCCCCTTAAGGGATGAAACACCGTATGTGTCTATCTATCATCTGCTTATCCATCTATCTGCCAGGGACCCTGCTCTGATATTCCTGCTCAAACGTTTCTATGACAACAGTCCAGTAATCCATTCCTGCCTCTTCAAGGCAACGAGCGGAAGAAGTGACATCATCCACCACTGCCTCTAGTTTTTTCAAGCAATTACACATGATTTAAAAACACACCTATGAATATATGGTATTCCATTTTCTACCAAGTCTGTTCTGAAAAATGCCAACAAAATCTACACACTGCACCTTTAAATTTGATTAATACCAAGACCTGTCAAAACTTCTGATTCTGTGAATTAATGACTTTTTTTAAAAACTAAATATTTTGATTCAGACAGAAACTACAAGGTTAGGAACTAAGGGTGACCTGGGCCTTCAGTGTGGCCCATCATGTGCTTATCGTCTTACATGTGCCTGTGAAGTCGTTCACAAATAAAATGTATAATTATTCTTACTAGGTGAAGACCACAGAACTCTAATTGCACTGTATTCTTTGAAAATGAGCATTAGAATCATATTCACTTGCAGCTACAATAGAATGATTATTTGTTTAATTGGTGTACGACACCCCCCTGAAGGAAAACGTGCCGATACTTTTCATAATGCAGTGGCCCCATGATAACTACTATGTTTGTATTTCTTACCATCTACTTGGGTTTATCAATTTTAATATCTTATTCCACAGCCTACCCTTGGATTATTTTTGCCTCTTTAAAAATTAATTATATTTATTTGCCTTAAATATATATTTCAACATATTAATCAGTGGTTTTATAATTACAATGGCTGAAATGAAAAAGTGTCATGTGAAAGGGGCTTAGCTCACAGTGATGAGATAATTATCATCTTTGCAACAAAAAAAAAGGTTGGGTTTCTTTTAGCTCTTTTGACCGCATATAACACCTTCCCATCATCAAAAAGACACAGGCAAAGTTAGCAACCATCTGGTGAGCAGTTAGCAGCAGAATTTGCCAATATTTTTTCTAAGGAGTTAGTGGAGACCCAAATAGAACTAAAATATAATATAAAAATCAAGATATACAGTATTATTATCATGGACTGTTCTGTGGCGAAGCAGGTAGGGTGGTCGTCCACTGGGTGGCAGGGTTGGTGGTTCGATCCCCCATCTCCCCGCCACATGTCAAAGTGTGCCTGGGAAAGACACTGAACCCTAAATTGTTCCGATAGTTAGCTTGCGTGGTAGCTGCTGCTATCGGTGTATGAATGTGTTTGTGTGACTGTGTACAAAACAATGTAAAGCACGATGGGTCTGTGGAAAAAACAGGGAAAAGCCCTATATCAGCGGAGTCCATTTACCATTTAATAAGATAAATATGTTAAAAGAAAATACCTGGTAAAGTAGAGAAATCCGTAGTATCCACAGTAATGCTTTTATAGTAGTATATTTATGTTTGACCAATTCCTCTGACCCACCTTGTTTGTCCAGTTCCATAGGCTCCGGGTCAGGCACCTCCACCGGCCGCCCGTCCACGTGTGTGAAGACAAAGGGTTTCTCTGAAGCCACCATCAGCCCCTTCCCCTGGGGCTCCAGCGCCGCGTAGTGAGGCACCGACTTCCCCCTAAGAACCCTCCTCTTCTTTACCGCATACGCCTTCTCCTGACCTGTATGGTGGAATACAAAATGTAATGTTTGTAGAGTGTGGGTGGACTGTTTAAACTGAATCGCCCTCTGGGATCAATAAAGTTGTTTGAATTTGAACATACAGTATTGGGGTTATAGTGAGAAATGTGGGAGTAAAGTAATCTGGTTTTCCCATTAAACTTTGACCGAGATCGATAGGATTGAAGCAAATGACAGGTTTTTAATGTGAGAGCCGCGAACATCAGGGTAGAGCTTTGACCTTCACGGAGGAATATACAATCTTTTAGTCCATCAACTATTAGCTCTTTGAAACAAAACACAACTGGTCTGCAGACTGTGTGTGTATAATGTGCATTTTTTTGCATTTATTGCTCTAGTTTTATGGCAACTGGAATTGGCATTTCCTTTTTATTTTTCAACTGGAAAATTGTTTCTATTGCACAAAGTTTATTTTTTTTTCTATCTACTTATTACAAAATCACTGACTGATAAAAAATGTTTTAATCAAATGAATAAGAAGCTCATTGCAGCAGTGGTTTTAACAGTATAGTATAAGGACAAAGTCACTTATTTGCTCTGAAATGTAGAAAAACTGCGGTTTCATGTTTTCTGTTCACAAATATTGATTAAATAGTCTTTTAAGAAAACTCTACATATATACTGATCCCATTGATGCCCCAAATTAAAACATATTGAACGACAAACTTTATTCCCCTCTGCAGTGATATTCAGTGGCTGATAAAACTACTTTCAAAGTGAGGACCGAGCAAAAGCTCATTACAATTATATAAGTGTAGATTTGATCGAACATGGAGACATTTAACAACCAAAACAAAAGATTATTTTACAGCGTGGCAGATGTTCAAAGGGACAGCAATATATAGATCTTACTACTGTAGATGAGTAAGGGACTCTCCAAAGGAGGCGTTTTGCTTTCTTTGGTATTTTCGATCTTTTTATCATTAGGCGGACAGTCTTTTTCAGAGAGTGCCAAGAACTTTAATGAAAATCCTTCTTGCCTTTGTTTGGTTCAGAGTAAATTCATTAAACCAGAGACAAAATAATTAAACTTCATTAACGGCAAACTCTGACTCACTTCCTACATTTTAATTAACAAGGATTTTTTTGTTCATCTTCTGAATAGTTTTTTTAAAAAAAAGTGTTTTAAATGAACATGAAATTAAAGTAAAAGGCTTAAAAATGTACATCCTAGTTCAGGCCTAATTATTTGTGACACGCTTTCTTGTGTTGTTGTTCTTATTGGGTGGATTCTGGAGAACGCTTGTTGTCAAAATCAACTTTATCAAAATCAGTGATTATCTCCTCACGATCCGCTACCTGTCCGTACTAGAGATAAAATCCAGTGTTCATAAATGTGCAAGTTGTTTGCTATGGTGGGCCCCCTTTGTTTACATACACATTGTTAACATACCAGTTTTACAGAGCCTAGGCTGTGCATTCAAACCTGATTATTATTTTTTGCATGTAGCCCACAGGTAGCAGATCATGAGAAGCAGATCACAAGCGCTCTCCAGAATTGCCGACTCCACCTTTTAACGCTCAATTACTGATATCTAAAGCAGTTGATTGATTGGCCCACCCACCCTGTGCTGCGTTGTTGGCTACAGTGATCCACTCCAGAGACACAGAGAAGCCGCTGCCCTTGGTCTCCTCTGGGTCTTTCTGGACGCGCAGCAGCAGAACCTCCAGGCTGTGTGCTCCGGCCTCCACGTGGGAGACACTGTGGAGGACTGTGAAGGGCTCAGACGTGTCTTCACTGAACAGAGGCTACGGGGACATAATCAACAAATACAATTTAGTTTAGCCATTATCTTTTTTTTTTTTTTTCATAAGTATTTTTATTGGAAAATGTGATTTCAAACAATACCACAATAGCCAACATGCAAACATGTGATCCATTTGTGTGTGTGTGTGTGTGTGTGTGTGTGTGTGTGTGTGTGTGTGTGTGTGTGTGTGTGTGTGTGTGTGTGTGTGTGTGTGTGTGTGTGTGTGAACAATACAAAAATAGAAAAGGTGCTAGAAGGAACTTTTAAATATTTCTGTAATATATTTCAGTCTCATTTTTCCTCTGATGATCATACATTACATGTAACAGCAAACGAGACGATCAGTGCAAAGAATGCTATTTCTATAAGGTTTTTCTTAATGCCTTTGTCATGGGTAACGCTCACCCAGGAACGAGAGCTGGCTTAGTTAAAACAGTACCGCTTTTGTCCAAATGGGGTGCAAGAAATAACAATTATTGAAAGTTCCTCGGAGCACCTTCAAGTGACCAATACAGGTCAATATAAGGCAATGGTTCAGTCATGCCCCTTTTACCTTTACATTAACTTCTAGATTACATTGCAACTTACTTAATATTCTATCAAAACCTAATATTTTTTTATCTGACAAAAAAAAATATATATATATATATATAAATATATACTTACTTCCCACTTCATAACATTGCCGTCTCCCCTCTTGCCGGTGCGTAGGAGGGACAATCGACCGGCGCCGTCGGACAGGGCGGCCCATGTGGCTGAGGTGAGGCTCAGAGACGCACACAGACGGTTCTCACAGCGGCCGCAGTCATCGGTTATACAGTAGACCTCTCTGGGTTTCCCTAGGGCCGTGTCCTGCATTCACAACACAGTCAATACGGTATGAAAGAAATGTCACAAACTTAACCTTTACTAAAACTATCTAAGCTACGTTTGACTCCATCCATCAATCCATGTCTGCAGCATAGAGTGAATTTAACTGAGCTGGTGGATACGGATACAATAATTGTTTTCTTGATTAAACATATTAATTTGGACTATGAATTGGATAAACATAGCGAAAACAAAAATGGCTATTACAAAAAAATGTTTAACCCTTATATGTGACGTCTTAAAATTGCCTGTTTTGTCAGACTCCCAAAAAAAATAGCAACGAAATGTCCTATTTGACAAAGAAAGAAATACACTTTCACATTTTAGAAGCTGAAATCAGTAAAAAAAAATAGATAATAATGATTTTAAAAAAGTATTTTTTTTGCGTGAAAAGGAAATCATTAACCAAGAAGCTGCATTTAACTCTTGTGTGTGTGTGTGTGCGCGCGTTTGCGTGCGTGCGTGTCGATCGAACAAATTGTTTGAGCACTGGTATTGGAGAAAAGCAACACAAAAAGGTACAGAATGGATTTTGTCTGTGGTTAAAACTATGAAACTACATTAGTCAGTCCGAGCATTCTGCAGACATGACTCACGAGACTCACGACTCCAACAGAGACACTTAATAAGACCAGGCTTTGAACTACAGAGGAGAGAGGGCACTGCTGCCATATTGAATGGTCCACTCTAATCCTAGAGAGAAAACACACACACACACACACACTAAAACATTATTTTTCCTGATGGTCTTACAGTTAATAAGATCACAGGAAGATGCTTTTAACATGGAACCTGAAGGACAACACAAAAAAGACCATTTCCAGACTTCGTTCATATTTCTTACTTTGTAGCTGAAAAACCTCATTCATTCCTAATGTTGCATTTGTAATGTGTTTTTTATGATGTTTTTGACCCTTGTTTTTTCACAGACCCAAAGCGCTTTATATTGTTTTTGTACACATTCACCCATTCACACACACATTCATACACCGATAGCAGCAGCTACCACGCAGGGTGCAAGCTATCTATCGGGAGCAATTTTGGGGTTCAGTGTCTCTTTGCCCAGGGACACTTCAACATGTGGCGGGGAGACGGGGGATCAAACCACCGACCCTGCAACCCAGAGGACGACCGCCCTACCCTACTTCACAACAGCCTCCCCATCTAATCTTAACTTTAGGTGGGCACAATTCAGACACATGGCAATTCAAAGTGCTTTACAGGGGGCATAAAACTACATTAAAAATTAAGAAAATTAGATCAAATTTAACAGATACTAAAACAAAGAGTGAAAACTGGCAGACAAATTGTTGCATTTAAAAGACAATAACAAAAAGTGGGGAGAATTCGATTCACGGAGCAAATGAACAACTGTCACACGAGATTGAGGCCTCTCAGAGCCTTGATAGTAGCAGGCGGATACTCATTTCTACTCTTGTATGAATTTTTACTCTTTCCGTGAAGCAACAGGCTTTTAAAACAGGGCCAACTACTAAATAGCAGCTGCCCTGTTGTTGCCATGGTGCGTGACTCTGCATATCATATCGCTGTCTAATGCCCGGTGCACCTTTGACATCATTTTTGTATTAGAAGAGTGAGTGTGTGTGTGTGTGTGTGTGTGTGTGTGTGTGTGTGTGTGTGTGTGTGTGTTTGTGTGTGTGAGTGTGAGTGCGCGTGTGCCATCGCCTCTGTACAATGCACCGAGTGACACAAATGTTCGCAAAATCCTTATGAGACAGGGACGATTATTATCAGATGATGATTGTAATTAGAATTTTAAGGAAAAACATTTCCATAAAGAGACATTTAATGATCAAGCGCACAGGGGAGTTATAGTCTGATGATCATTGTCCAGGTCAGTTTAGACATAATGAGAAAAAAAACATGGACGCTGCTGCACCAATTATCGCTAATCACAGTAAATCATAGAAGAAGACATTGAAGAAGAAATCGTATGAAAAGGTCATGGGCTGATTTTGCTCTTTGTCACAAAAACCAAGTGTAGGACCTTGAGGCAATTATTTAATCACCACAGACGTAAAAGGGCTCATTCAAAATCTAGAACTTCTGTGCTGCTGATTTTTTACAATAGACAAAAGTTAGAATAAGAATAAAAAGTCCTGTTTTTCATCAAATACTAATGTGATACTAACGTCTAGACTACAGTCTACTAAGAAGCAAGAGATGTTTGCAAAGATTATTTTCTCTCTTGACATCACCTGCCAGAAATGCATCCTAGGCTGCTGCTGCTTTAACACAAGTATTTGGTCGCCACCTAAAGGTGTGTCAGAGGTATTGAAGCCCACCAACAATCCCCACTGTCTCAACATCATCAGAATCACAACCATTTTTTTACAAAGGTGGAGTGAGGGATTTTGGAGAACACTTGTTGTCAAAAAAAATTTTCGTCAAATTCCGTGAATATCTCTTTATCACAATCCGCTTCCATGGTGTGCGTGCGTGCGTGCGTGCGTGCGTGCGTGTGTGTGTGTGTGTGTGTGTGTGTGTGCTGGAAAAAGACAAGCTGGTGTTTTTAATACACATCCTAGGCTCTGTAAACTGGTATGTACAAAAAGTATGTAAGAGGGCCCTATTTTAGCTAGCAACATGCCCGTTTACAGAACCTAGGCTGTGTATTAACTCTGGATTTCTTTTTAAGCGAACACACAGTACAGACAGGTAGCAGATTGTGAGGAGACATTCACTGATTTTAAATTTAAAAAAAAGTGATTTTGATCGATAAAATACAACAAACAGGTTGATATGTGACCAGAAAACAAACACATGAATATAAGTGAAACCTTAAAAAGGTATAAAGACTTACCAGTGTGACGTTGAGGCTGAGAACCCGTCCCTTGCAGTCCACAAACAGAACGCTGTCGTCGTACCACGGGTCTAAGTGGAGGTAGTTGTACATGCCAAACGCTCGCATGTGCTCCAGAGTGTACTGGCTGTCCTTCAACTTCACCTCCTCCACAGCTGCATCATACAGGTGAAAGAGCAAAAGGTCAGAATGATGGAGGCATACAAATACTACAGCAATTATAAGATTGTATAAGAAGGACCATAAAAGTACTTTAACTACTTGTATACATTAAAAGGTGCACTATGTAACTTTGGGTGTGTTGGAGAGGTGACCATTTTCTAATGTATTTTCTCATGAGTGAATAAACCAACTTTCCTCACAGGAAAATTGGATCCCTCGAACACTGTTTGAAGTTAGAAAGCTTCCTTAAAAGATTGTTGTTTATAGCAGCAGGGCCCACCGTTTTGTTTACATATTCTAGTCTTACAATGAAGGTGCACCAAAATTATTTTGTTTTGATTTATGATGATAGAATTATTCCATACTAAGAATAACATGTGGAGGAAAAAAATGTAATCAAATCCCCCTCCCCCTGAAACTGCATAGTGCACCTTTGAAAGAATAGAAAGAACAGCAAGTCATTCCAGCAAAATTCAACTTCAATATTAAATGCATTGCCTCCTTGTGAATTTTTCACAAACTAACTGACTCTTTGGTGTTGAATTGTTTAAAAATATAATCGATTTTTAATTTGGTATGGCTTTTTTTTTCAGGTCTACGCCTACACCACTAAATGGCCAATAATGTGTCACCTGGATTGTTGCAACATTTCAATATCATCATACCATACTGATCTCTGTGAGGTTAATATAAGAGGCAATTGTAAACAACATAAACAAATATATGCTACACAGTTTGTATTTGTAAATAGCATCATGAGAACAAATAGTTGATTATATCCTGTTCCCCATGTCATTTTTAGCATTTATAAGACACGTGCATGAATCGATTTCAGACATTTTAATACCATTAAAAGCCTAGTTTTTAATTAACTTATTCAGTACTTTTTAAGACTTGTTGAGCGTATGTAGGAACCCTATAATCAAGCTTGGACAGGAGTGGAACAGTCATGAATCAGTGCTAAGCTAACTGCACTGGAAGTTTGTCTGTTTGGTCTCACCTGCATCCAGCTCAACGTTGTACGTCGGTATGGCGTCCAGAGATAACCGGTAACTTTCAAAGTTTGGGTCCAGCAAATCCCTGTTCACCTTCAGGGAATAGTTGGACGCGGCCATTTCTTTATCTCAAAATATGAGTGGGGTTTGGGCTTTTGTTGTCAAGTTGGTCACAGCCTGTGAAGCAAGACGTTGAAAGGAGACACGCGTATCCGGTTGTTGAGGCGCAACACGGAGTCATTTTGACGGCGGACGTGAACCGCCCGGGTGCTCATGGGAGTTTGAGTTCTTTAGGTATATTCTCTTTAAAAGTTTCTGTTCAGTTTTTTAATGTAATAAACTATTTTAATTAGTCTTCCTTAACCATCTAATATCCTCACTGCATTTGTTTATTCAACCCTTTAATATCCTCACTAAATATTCTTTGTTTTATTTATTTGAATAGGCATATAGACCTGTTTTAAACAGTTGACAGAAAACAAATGTTGTACTGGTTTCCTCAGGCAATATTAACAGTCATCTGTATATTTTTAGGCTAAAAATGGTAAATAAAATAAAATAGAACGTATTAATACATAGATAAAATTAAGTGTGTTGTCATAATATTGTTAATTTTTTTGTTATTGAAGTTTTAAATCGTGAAACAACAATATCATAATCTGTATAAGCCTAATTAAATACGATGCATTTTATAACCACATAAAAGCAATACAAATACATAAATATGAATGTAATTAAATTCCTAAAGGGTCTGCCGGTACCTTTTTTTTTAATTTTTTTAATTTTCTGCTGTTCTCTTGTTTGTAAAGGCTATTTCAATGACCAGCAGTAATATATCTCTCACTGGTTTTGTAGTCAAATTATTTAAAATCAAAGCGGAACTATTCAGCTTTTTCAGTTTGTTTTGGACGGTACGGTTTTGGAGTGGGACCGTGTGTTCCCCAGCTGATCCATCCCGACAACAAAAAAAGACAAGGTACAGTCCACCTGATAGCTAGGCGAAATTAAACATTATTTGGTGAATTTTCAGTTAAATCGTTGAATTCGGATTGACGCTGTTTGTGTTTTGTGTTTCCAGTCGGACAATGAGCAAAGATTCACAGATGAGGGCTGCAATTAACCAGAAGCTCATAGAAATGGGGGAACGGGAGCGGTAAGAAAGCCTTGTTTTATTTCTCCGTGGTGATTTTTTAGTTTTGAGTGAGCTACTGAGATAGTATTGATAATGTCTAAAATCTAAATGTGTGGGCGCAGGTTGAAAGAATTACTCAGGGCGAAGCTGGTGGAGTGTGGGTGGAAGGATCAGCTGAAAGCACACTGCAAAGGTATTGTGTGTGTGTGTGTGTGTGTGTGTGTGTGTGTGTGTGTGTGTGTGTGTGTGTGTGTGTGTGTGTGTGTGTGTGTGTGTTGTGTGTGTGTGTGTGTGTGTGTGTGTGTGTGTGTGTGTGTGTGTGATGTCTCCTTCATAATATTGTGTATATAAAAAAATATATATAAACATCATATTGAAGTTTTAAGTAGTACTTCGCAAAGAATATAATACTGTAGGGTACATTAAATTATGTTTTGTCATGAAATTGGAAGTTATTTACTGTGTGTGTGTGTGTGTGTGTGTGTGTGTGTGTGTGTGTGTGTGTGTGTGTGTGTGTGTGTGTGTGTGTGTGTGCACTTGTCCAGATGTGATCAAAGAGAAGGGCCTGGAGCATGTCACAGTGGAGGACCTGGTCACAGAAGTCACACCAAAAGGCAGAGGTAGGAACACAACAACTTCATATGTAACAACAGGACATGCAGAGAATGTTCTTTGCAATAATTAAATGAATATAATTTAATAATATGATGTAGTTCGGCTCAAGTGTAATCGCCTGAAAATTACTCCGCTTCAATTGTCACCAGAATTAACACATACTGTGACAAGCTCAGCATCACAACAAGCAGATTTGAACATTTCTTTCAATCTTTTTGGAAAGTATTACAATTACAATGCAATATCCTCCGAGCAACACAGGATGGCGCTAGTAACACAGGAGCTGCAAGGAGTAGCCTACACTCTGGGTTTTAATGTGCCTCAGACTGTAAGGTCTTTTACCTCTTGTGTTTGTCACAGATCAGAGGTGCCAGCTTGTACCCAATTCCTCCAGCAGATCCTTAAAAAAGTCTTAAAAGGCATTGAATAAGACTTTAGACTTTATTGTCCCCAAGAGGAAATTCTTTTTCACTTCACAGTACAGTTATGTGTCGCACGCAGACAGACAATAAACAGATGGACAACAAACACAACAGAAATAACATGCAGACAGAATATGTAAACAGTGTGGGACTGGGGTGTTTTTAACTTGGCATTTTGTTAAGTGCTGCTATAGCTGCAGGCACCACACTTTTGCCATACCAAACCTTTCCTGCACAACAGGGACCTGTACCTGCGTCCAGAGGGCTGAATGGTGAAGTGGCAGTTGAGTGGGTGTGTGTTGTCCTGTGCTATTGTGGATGTGACGCGTGAGATGGCCTTGATGTTGGGCTCTGACAGTGTGGGTGTGGGGAGACCGATTGATTTTGGCAGCTATGTTTGTGACACGTGTGAGCTTGACCCCGCCACACCATCGCCACCAAGAATACTGAAAGCCATTATAACATTAATTGGATCACAAACAGCAGCTGTATCTTGCTATTTACCCAGTGAATGTGTGTTCAAAATGTCTTTCTCTTTCTCTCCCTTTCAGCGCTAGTTCCAGACAGTGTGAAGAAAGAGCTCCTGCAGAGAATCAGAGCTTTCTTAGCTCAACACGCGACCTTGTGAATGAGACCATTCCCCTCCCCACGGCCTAGAAACTTTTTTACTCACCGTAGATCCACGATTTAAAATCCAAAACTGATGTTTGTTCTCATCGTGAGCAATGCTGAAGTGTTATTTTTTATTTTGTATCGTGCGTTTTCATATTGATTTTAGTTTGTTATGCTGCAGTTTTTGGAAGAAGAATAAAGTCATGCCTATTTTGGTCATTGAGACGTCCTGACAATTATTTTTTTCACTGCGAAAGAGATGTTTGACCTTTAATTGATTTCCTTGTACAAACCACAAAAAATGCCGACATACCTCATCAGACAGCACAATGAGTCAACTGTGCTAAAAAAATATATATAATAATACAGAAATGTCAATCACTGTTGGACACTATGTTCTTGAGGGTGTAACATGAGGACAGAGAAATGTGTTTGATTAAATTCTTTCAAAGTTGCTGCAGAGACTGTAGCTATTGCAGTATGTTTAGTTCCCTTTCTGAGAAGTGGTGCATTTCTAAATAGATAAGTTTAAGATTGAATTTTTTTTATATTTCATGGGCATGGTACATTTGGTTATTCTAATGTAGAAACTCAACCATTTCTAGTTCTCCCCTTTGATTTTTTTTTTATCAATAAAGGCTAGGGATACACTTTATACATAACATATAATGTCGACAAAACACATTTTTTTTTAAATAAAAGTAGATACAAATACATTGATTATAGTAAAAGAAAGTTAGTATTATCCATTTAATATAAAATAAATAAATAGAATTCATATTTTTTTATATTATGGAGGAATAACTTTCACTTTATGAAAAAGTTATTTCCACATGAAAATAAAAACCATAGCCGTGGTCAAGTTCATCTCATGTTTGGGTCAATGCTGCTGCAGTTTCGTTATTTTCCCCTTTAGGCATTTCTCTGTACTCTGACGAAGTTGAGCCAAATACACAGATTCTCCCACGTCTCGCGTCACTGCCCGATCCTGCTGCACAACATATCTGCTAAATGAACCTTTATCTCATGATTACAGACTTTTGGCAAGAACATGTCACTTTGTCAGTTCATTACAATAATACATGACAGTGACAGATTTAGGACGTCAGAGGTTATACTTTGGTATGTTGGGATGCGTGAGAAAGAGTGTGTGTGTGTGTGTGTTTGTGCATACAGTAGGTCCCTGTCTGTGGTCGTTTTTTTGGTATAGTATCTCCGCTTACTACGTTGTTGGACCTTTTTTCCATCTCTTGTTAATTGAAGCAAACAAAAGCATATTTCCTCAATATTGCACATTGCTGTGATAATTAACTATTTAACTTCAGAAATGAATAAATAAAAACAACTCGTTTGATATAAACTCAGACCACATCTTAATTCCTAGAGTGAGGAATTCAGCACCGCATTTGATATAGCTTTAATCTGGCAGTTCAAGAACACACTGATGCACATGTATCTCATGTCAAATTAGACATAACAGTTGAAGCATTAAAAGTTGTCCAGTATAAACATACAGTAGGGAGAGAATGGATCAAATATGAGTAGAACAAATATGTTAAATCTCGCTTTATTCAACATGTAGAATTTTAGATATTTAGTTTTGCACTTCTACGCTTTATTAGTTAGATACAGTATTGTCATATCTATTCATCACATTTTGGAAAAATTGTAACACAAAAAATTATTATTTTAATGAAAGTAATCAAATGAAAAAGTTCCATTGATATCTACAAGTTCAAATGTTACCCCTATTCACCTGCTGTCTTGCATTAAACAGGTATCTGTCACTGCCAGATGAGGCTGCTAAAGTGGCAGAGTTTTCCTTCCCTCTCTGTATGTCTCTCACTCTCTGCTAATCAGATCTGTGCCTCACCTCATCTGCTTCCTGATGTGATTATGTGTTATAAGCATCGGTCCTTCTGCCTGACTACGCTTCAAAACAAAAGAAGATAGTATTTGTTTAATGGATGTAAAGCTATTCAAAACCTCCCTGCTCTACACAGCTGTTACGGGAAGACAAACAAATGGTCAATAGTCACACAAGCAATGGTGGACAAAGTACTCAACCCCAGTACCTACAGTATATCAAGTATCAATACTCCACTCTTGTCAAATATTCACACACATTCATGGAGGTGCTTATGGTGTAAAATAACATCTTAATCATCGTTCCTCGTATAAAATCTCCAATCGTGACAACATTGGAAAACTTAATTTAAAATATTTATATGGAGAGAAAAAATAAACTGTAGGTATACTGTACCTCAACGTGCTTTTATTTTTGATATTGGACAGAAGGTACTTGAAAGCATGTGTTGTTTTGTTCGAGGTAAAACAGCTGACTTCAAAGCTTTGCTTGGCTTGAAAGTAACGAGTGACGACAAGCTTCCTAGAAATTAGTGCAATTTTCGTCTTCCAATTGTAGTGCAGAGAAATGTCATAATTTAGAAAAAAAAAGATACTCAAGTACAATACAAATACTCACAAAATGTACTCAAGGAAGTTCATTTTCATTACTGTCCACCACTGCACACAGGTAGCCTACACCTGACCTGTGAGACAAAGGAGAAAGAACATGTTAGTTTGAGAGATGACTGTTTTCTTTATTGCTTTGTGGAGAGTGCTTAGGGTAACAAATCTCTAACTTTAGACTCTAGATGAAATCACCGCAGCATGACTGATGATCAGTTGGTATTTTTCTTATTACAGGAAATGATTCGACTCATGAGTGTGATGGTAAATTAACACTGTGACAGTCTTGAGTCCCATCTGTACAGCATCATGTCATGGTACATTAATAGTATATTGATTCATGCATAGTATTGAAAAAAAAAAACTTTTATGGTCTTTGGGTCGCGTGTTCTCTCTGTGTTGTTTTGTTAATGTTGTGTAGTAAGTAGGTGGCACAGTAAACATTCCTGACCTTAATGGTGTGTAGACAGTAGCTAGCACAGTAAACTTTCCTGGCTTAACTTTGTGTAGAAAGAAGGTGGCACATGGAACATTCCTGAGCTGCACAGTTTCATTACTCACGTTTATTGGCACAAGAATCTACTTGTTTCTGAGGCACCGTATACTTTAGCACCTGAATACAGTACTCATCAAGTTATTATTACATTTTAGGGGCTATACTGTGGCATTCCCTGTTCAAAACACATGTAAGAATCATGTGCCATATTTTGCACAATTCATAAACAATTTTGTATTTGCACATAAAAGGTGTGGACAAAAATAACACTTGACACTACATTAATGTAACAGGTGCCTCAAAACTTTCTCTCTCCTCTTCTTTTAAAGTTGGTAGGGAGATGTCCCGAATGAAAGATTACATTTCTTTCTCGTTTATGGGACCTTCTGTCTGATAAAGCTTTGAATAATATTCTCTGAAAGCTGTATTCATTTGTGTTTGCTCATAGATGGCCTCACTAGTGCATTTACATATGGAGCTCTGGAAAAAATTAAGAGACCATTCCAAATATTCAGTGTCTCTCGTTTTACTATGTATGGGCATACGTTTAGTGAACATTTGGTTTTATTCTACAAACTACTGACAACATTTCTACCAAATTCACAATAAGAATATGTCATTAAGAGCATTTCCATTAAGAAATGTAAAGATGTAGATTTAAGAAAAATCCAGACTGGTCTCTTAATTTTTACCGGAGCTGTATGTGAAATTGACTGACGATTTTGTAGTCGTTTTAACCTTAAGGCTAGCATTTTGCCTGCTTTGTCTCCCCTTTCAAAGTATCTACGACAAAGTCTCCTCATGTATGATTGATTGTAATTCTGCCTTACAGATCATCATTTCATTTTTTAATCTTATATTCTTAGGATCCCGCATATGCTGTGATTCTAATGTCTTAAGCTCTGAAGTTAAACTGTTTTTCTTTATCAGCATTCTTTTCTTATTGGCTGTGGCATAGCTAATAATCCATCCTCTGCAGGTAACCTTAAATGCTTCCCATACTATTTGTATTGAGGGCACTGAAGTTAGATTAACCTTAATAAACTCTTTTGTTTTCTCTTTCAACATGAACACAAACTCTTCATCCTTGAGTAAAGAGTTGTTAAATCTCCTGTTCTGAGAGAGAGAGAGAGAGAGAGAGAGAGAGAGGAGGACTGACAAAGGGGCGGGGTCTGAAATAATAATATTGTGTATTTTGCTGTCTATCACACTGTCTACTATATTTTGAGATAAAAGTAAGTAATCAGTCCTTGAGTAGGCGTGTGAGTTATGAGCATGAGAATAGAATGTATATTCTCGAACAAGGATTCACTACACACATACGTATGTCAAACATTGTCAGAGATTAATTTAATTCTTTAAATGCTACCGAGAGTGATCTATCAGATGTGAGTGGGCGGCTAGATCTATCTACTGCAGGATCGCTAACCAGGTTAAAGTCTCCACCCATAAAAATTGGATCGGCAGAAAATTTAGATAAAATCACATTAATCTAGATAGATATTTGGCCTGCCCTCCCTGTATTAGGAGCATATACTGTACATTCACCAAAGTGCACTTTATGTTTTGTAAGAAACCCAAAATAATAATATATCTGCCATGGTCCACTATTTATTTGTTGTTGGATTATGTTAAACTTGATTTAAAGGTGGAGTCTGTGAAATCTGGAGAAATCTTGTTTTCAAAATCACTTTTTGTCAAAAATCTGTGAATATCTCCTCGCAATCCGCTACCTGTCCGAATACTGTGTCAGTCCAGTGTCAATACACAGCCTAGGCCCTGTAAACAGGCATTTTGTACGGTGGACCCCCTTTGTGTACCCTTTGTTTACATACCAATTTACAAAAGCTAAGCAGTGTATTAACACTAGATTTTTCTTTTCCAGACCACACACACAATAGGGACAGGTAGTGGATCATGAGGGGATATTCATTGATTTTGACAAAAACTGATTTGGACAACATGTGTTCTCCAGAAATGCTTAATCCACCTTTAAGAAATTGGTCATTATGATATTTTTAATTTTATTTATTTTTTCGACAATTGCAAAGACAGTATGCTTGCACGAACTGTAACTTGAAACATGGAAATAACTCTGACTGGCATTGCTTCAGCAGAACATTTGAACCATCACAAAGGTGCAGTGATTCATTAAGAGGTTATTGAGTTGCATTTCACCATAGCGTAACACGATATGTTCCTTGTACATCTTGTACACCCATTGAACAATGTTTATTTGTTTTGTCTTTTATACTGTATGATTTACGGCCACGTTTACAAATATCACATTCACTTATTATTCATATTTCTACTGTTTTTACATGTTGAGTTTGATATATGATACGCAGACATTAAACATGAGCACCACTTTAACATAATCCACTATAACTATGCAACTGCAAGTGAAGCTGGTCTACAGCACTTGGGCAAAATTAAAAAACTAAAAACTAAAATATTAGCTTCACTTGGCATTACAATGAGATGCAAAACAAAACGACAGCTTGTTTCACAAAATAATACCCTTTTGGACAAAAGCTGTAGTTCCTGGGTGAACGAATCCAGCCAAAGGCATTGAGAAAAACTATGAAAATAGCATTCTTTGCACTGATAGTCTCATTTGCTGTTGTATGTCATATATGATCACCAGAGGAAAAATAAGACTGTTTTAGAAATATTCAAAAGGTCCCTCGTAGCCACTGTAATCAAAAGACTGTTGTGTTTGATTTCTCCATGTTAGTGCAAAATGTTCACACGGGTCCTGCTGCTCATATTTGCATTTAATTAATGATTAGTTTTATTTTCAAATGACTTTGAGCGGCAGAACAAGTGTCACTGACAAATCGATTTATTTTTATTTTTTAATAAAACTTCTACTTTTCCCTCTTTTTCTCAACCAAAGATGTGATTTACATGTAGCTTCTGTAGGGCGACATGACACTGACTCATTTTTCTGACTCAGTGTTACTCTCTGAAATGATTTCACAACAAATTGAAAGGTAAACCATGGACCATGGAGTTGAGGGTTGAGCTGATTGGCCCGCTCCTCCCTGCCGCAGGTGAGAGAGGCGGGACCTTGAGTTTATAAAGATTCGGTGCACTTTGCTGGATCACTCACTCAGACAGACGGACGCTGTCATTATGAGCCACTGAGACGTTTGACTGGCAAACCGCGTTTCAGAGGTGAGCTTTATTCAGATTTTTAAACTCTTTGATTGTAAAATATAAGAAAATGTTATTTCTTACATATTTCAGTAGTCTACATTTATCCAGAACAAGGCTAGAATTCTATGATAAATATATAGGGATTTTCGTTTTCCTAAATGGTGTTTTTTCGTTGTTAATTATCTTCAACTCATAGATTGTAATGATTTTCTTTCAAAGCACTTATCAGAGATTTATTTATTTAAAATAGGGACAGTGCATAGGCCTTTTGATGATTATTTATGCAAATATGCAAGATTATAACCGGTGGCTAATTTACATCTCTAGGCCTATAGCCTAACTCAATTGAATTATCAAAACAATCACAACAAGTAGCCTACCTTCTCCCCCCTTATTTGTACTTCACAAACTTATTTAATTTCACAAACCTTGTTCTAACATATCGCTTTGCTGTTAATTGTTCCAGCGTTTCCAGACACCGGGACCGTAGCCCATACGACAGCAGACCGCAGCTGAGGCAGTGACACGCGGGTAAACCTTCAGGATGGAGCCGGCGGTTCTCCTCTTCCTCCTCCCCGCGCTGTGGACCTGCGGTGAGTAGCCTCGGCGACACAGGTGTATTGGCGAAAAGTGATTTCAGTCCAGTTATAGGCTATGTGTAGTAGTAGTCATAATGTGCTAATATGCATAACGTTATGTCCGTTGTAATAGCTAAGTTAGGCCTATATGTCTATTTAAAACTTTAACTTTTTTTTTGTAACCTCAAAATCACGTTTGCAGTAATGGATCAGTCATGATATTAGGGGAGACAGGGTAAAGTTGAGTAACACTTTTTGCTTCAGCACCTGTAGCCTAACTCACTGGATTTTGTAAAGCAAGATTAAAAAAAAGTTTTATAAAAAATATCTACATTTGTTAACTAAAAATGCACCAATTCAAACATCTTAAAGAATGTCACAGACTAGCCTACATGATTTGATCTAGCCTTTAGTTCATGTTTGAAACTGCTGTAATTGACATGATTTATCAATCACTTCTCTATACAATTAAGAAATCAGGCCTATCTCCTTTGAGATCATCCTTATGAACATTATTTTACCAGCATATTGATTTTTTCATTCAAGTCAAATTGGCCTTTATAATATAACCTATCTTTCTCTATACTAAAAGGTTATTTCTGGCTCATCAAGGACTTGAGTACATTCACAACTGTTATATGGGACAGATTACAGCCCACCAAGTCCATCTAACCTGCTGAAATACCTTTTGAAACCTTTTTATTTGACTGAAATCACTTTTTGGCAGGCAATCACTTTTGGGCAGCACACACCTGTCATAGAGTGACCCAGTGACCTCATGCATCACCACTAACCCACTGCCCTGCTCAGGGCCTATAGACTCTTCTGTTTATTATTGTATCATATGTGTTACAGGGGCTCAACGCATCAACTCCGTCTCTCCACATCGGGGAAGCTATAATGGAGCCACGCGACTTACCATTTCGGGAAGCGGTAAGACATTGAATTCCTCAGACAGGTTAACTTACAAGTAGTTTTTTTTTGCCAAAATAACGACGATTCAATCTTGTTATAGAACTTTGAATATTGTTTCTAAGTCAGCTAAGACACTTTAATCACAGTTTGCGTCATAAACCAATGAAGTATTGGGAAAAAATGTTTTAGTTTGATACTCTATTGCTAAGGAGACGCAACTGAAGGAAATATGTTGAAAAACGTGAGGAAATTTCCGTTACATTACGTTTTCAGGAATCCTTCTGTAGAACTCATCCTGTCTGTTTGTCGACTACCTTGTCCAGATTTTTAAAATTGAAATGCTAAATATTAAAAAAATAAAAACATTTTTAATAGGTTTTGCCCAGGAAAACCAGTTCCAGCTGAATCCAAAAGACGACTCATTTGGTAACCATGTGACACTGGTGTCCGACAGCCATTCCATCCCCTGTGACGTGGAGAGAGACTCAACACACGGCGACCAGATCATGTGTTACACCAGGTAGCAACTTAACAGTACTTAAAAAAATTAATCTTATTTTTATTCTTTTCTACTTTTTTTTCTTTATGTTCATATTTGTTTATGTCAACACATATGTGTGTGTTTTTTATCTTTATAAACTGATAAATAAAGAGTTTAAAAAGAAATAATAATAACACTTTAACAGTACATTAATGTAACTGTCTGAAAGAACTAATACAATGTTTTAACCCTAACTCTAACCCTAACCCTAACCCTTTGTCCATGACAGAGCTATGCCGAATGGTCATTATGTGGTCCATGTCACTGTGGATGGTAAACCCATCCCCGACAGCAACATATGCAACGGCCACGACAAACACTACTCCTGCAGCTTCTTTGTAAGTTTGCAGCAATACACAGACACGTGTATTTACAATTTATTTAGTTTGATGCATCTTCATGAACATTTTCATTATAAATACAACCACACATACACATATACTATTATGCACACATATTATACATTCATACACACATATGCATACACACGTTTTCCCATACATACTTCTACGTCCAAGTGTGTACACTCTCCAGAACCATCATAAGAATATAATGCAATGGAGAAAATAAATAAATAACGCTAATTATAAAGCATAATATGTGTTAAACCCATGGACATATAAAGAAAAACCCACGGTTCCTGCTGTGCTGTCTGTTACTTATTATGTTTTTACTGTGACTCTCCTCAGACTGTCTGGTGGCGCACGCCGACCATCATCTCCCTTACTCCTCAAAGTGGTCTCCCAGGTAACCAATTATTTTACTTATATAGAATGCACTGACTTCACTCCAGAGTCCAGTTTAGCTTCATACCCAGCACAGGACAGGACAGGAGGGTGTTATTTGTTAAACTAGTGGTTGGTGGCTGGTATTACATGTATAGGTCCCAACCATTTCTTAACTCTGATTTGCTTGTGGTGGGCGGCTGTACACTGAAGTGTGGAAACTGGAGAGGGGATTTGCGAAAAGACAAATTTAAATGTAATTGACTAATAAAGTAATTTAACTGAGCTAAGTACACAAACTAAATCCAGTTTTAAATATATATATTTAACTTGAAAATCCCTGCAGGCACCTTGGTGACAATGCGAGGCCTGATCTGGACCGACGTGTATGGAAGCAACACCGACAAGAGCTCCAACGGAAATGACGCCAGATTTGTGAGGTATGACAATAAGATTTAAATAAACATAGATATACATAACATATATATATATATATATATATATATATATATATATATATATATATATATATATATATATATATATATATATATTCCAATATTCATATTACTTTAATGTTTTCTCTATCTCGACTAATTTATTTTTGTAAATGAAGGACATTTCTGGCTGTGGCTGCTTCATAACGATATTTTGTCAAATATCCCATATATAGAAACTAGTCTGACATATGAGTTAAATTTTCACTGAAATGTATTTACTTGTTTAGGGTCAAATCTAAGAATGATATAGTTACAGAAGATATTTATTTGCTTGCTCGTTAACCACCCGTTTCAAAAAGTAGACTTTTACATTCACACTCTTGTAATCAGTCAATGAAAATAATCTTGTTGATTACAGATCCTACTTGGGAGGGATGACATGTGAGATGCTGAAACCTGAATCAGATGAACTGTGAGTAGTTTGCCTGGATATAGATTGCATTTTCGAAGTCAAAATTCAATTAAAAACACAGATAACTGCACTATGCTAATATACTGCTACCACTTATACTACTAATAATAATATCAATTAAAGTTTCAAAATGTCTCAAAGCACCTTCAGCTGAAGAGGATTCTCATAAGCGATTAAGTTGTGTGAAATAAGACTGATATAATACTAATAAAAACTGTTGGTAGTTTGTACAGTTGTACAGTTTGTACATATTCAAAGTTTTTATTTTCATATTTCTAAAGATATGAGCTACGACTGGACAGTGAAGGATCTCAGTGGGGATACATGAGCTGCAAACCGACTTCGACTTATGTTGGTAAGATGGTGTTGTTCAGTTGCAACTTCTCTTTATTTAGGTTTTTTTAAACTGTACACGCGGTCATTTAATATTTATGTTTTGATTCCAACAGGGCATCAGAACTTGAGTTACATTATTGATAATGACTGGGGAAGGTAAGCACATTGTTGAACATTTTGACTTAATTCTAATTTCATTTTAACTACAGTTTAAGATTTGCATACAAACACCTTCATGGCCTCAAAAAGATCTGTAACATCTCTTAATGTATAAAAAACTATAATAGCCTTTCAAATCTCCAGGAGTTTAGCAGAGAAGAAACTGTACAAGGTGTCAGCTTTGGGCAAACTCTCCATGTTTCAGACCTATGCAGGTACGTTAGATAGAAAGACATTTGTTCACAATAACTGGCATTTTTCAGAAGTAGCTCTTCTGTAGTATTGATATTCTTATTACAGTGAAATGTTTTGCTTGATCTCTTGTTTTTAGAGGTGACAGGAGTCTCGCCTTCTAAGGGCAGCGTCCTGGGTGGAACCCTGTTGACCGTCCACGGACGTTTCTTCGACCAAACCGACCGCCCGGCGCGAGTTCTCGTTGGAGGTAAATCCTCATTATTTATTGGACTGGAGTCGGCGATTCTGGAGAAAGCTTGTCACTGAATATCACCGCACAATCCCTACCTGTGTGAACTGTGTGTAATCTGGTGTTAATACACAGCCTAGGCTCTGTACACTGGTATGTAAACAAAGGGTATGTAAACAAGGAGGCCCACCATTAGCTGGCAACATGTCAGTTCAGCACCATGACAACTTTTCCTGGTATTGTTTTTCACACTTTACAAAGGCTTGAGCATTCGGCGATCAATGCGGCACGTCTTCACACAGAACAGAAACTCTCTGTGCAAAACTAGCATGCGAAGGTGATAATCCCTTTTACAGAATGTGCTCATACTTTAGGACACAACAAACAAAAGGCAACCGCAGAGTTGTCGCACAGCAGACAAAAGAATCCTCCTAAAACCTCAGACACTCAGCAGACCGTGACACACAAGCTCTTATCTTTGGTAACACTGCTTGAGCCATCTATCATGTTGTATATTACAGTACACGTTTCACAGTACAGTTTCACAATGCAAAGATGACGCTCACAACAGTATGATACAGATTGCAGAAAATACAGTATGCTATGAAATGACAGTACACACAAAGGCCTAAGATTTAATACATCAATTTATATAATTTAAGAGTTTTTATCTGACCTTCAATTCCACATTGAAATGACTGATAGAGTAGTGTAAATGTAAGCGACCAGAGAAATCACAGAAAATACATTTACCCACCATTATCATATGACAGAGCTGCTTCCTATATATTTAATTCTTAATCTCTCAACCTCAATACAGTAGGACACATTAAGAAATTCTACGACAGCAAAGGAAATTAATAAAAAAGAAGCATTGTATAGCTAAGTAAAACCTAGTGAACAATATATGTTATGAGGATCTACGTTAGATTTATAGTACCTCATGTAGATGCACAGACAGTATTGCTGTAATTACTCAGAATTCCTCATGGAGGCAACAAAAGTTACGCACTATATCTTTAAGATAAGCTTTATGTTTTTGTGTAAATTGAAAAGTGACTATTGTGAGGTTATTGGGACGCGACTTCAGTCACAGAAACTTGATTTCTCCTCAGGCCAGCCTTGTGAAGTCCAGAGTGTGGAAGCTGACAAAATAACGTGCATGACTGCCAAGAATGAGATGGACAACAAGAACACATCAGTCTACCCAGGTGAGAACACCAACACCTTTTCTTCCTCTGCGCTTTTGTTCTTTTGACGTGATATGACCAACGCCTGTCAATGATGCTTCCTGCGGTTTTGCCGTGTCATGATCCGAACTAAAGACATTGATATCCGTTGACATCTTGAAGAGCAGAAGAATTTAAGGCTTCTGTTCTACTTGTCAACACAGCTGTCTCCAAGATTGTGATTTGGTGATTATTTCGATGGACTTTGATGTGCTGTCTGCTGTGAAAAGATAATGTGTCATCTGACAAGAGCGCATATTTGTGATCGTACATCATACAAAGGACCGCTCATATTGCATTGACGCCAGTTGTCTTGGTTTTTAGAAACAAAACAATAAGACCAAGAGCATACAGTACATTTCCTGCTTTTTGTATCATTTCAACAGTAAGAAGAGCGCACGTTTCAGAAAAAGCTCTCCTGAGTGTGTGAACCAAACAGTCACATATTATTCTCATCTTCAGGTTAAAAATTCAAATTTGGGTTTCTGTTTTCTGTTACTGTCCAAAAAAAAGTTTTATTTCTCACAGTGCTATTGTTGAATCTTCTCTTCTCAGCCTCTGTTTAAGAGCCTGTCTCTTTAAGCCCCGCCTTCCAAAAATCTCAGTCTGCTCTGATTGGCCCTACATCTGATAGCCGGGTGTGTCAATAAAATGGTGAAATGTTATGTTTTATAAATTTTGCGAGAACTCTAATGGAACTTCTGGAAGTGCCTTATTATACAACAAATTCTCACTTTTGAGCTGATCCAATATTTGCGGCTTAATTCTCTGCTGGCTTACTCATCGATCAATTGACTTATAATATCCAATCTTATACTCCGTAATCTAAACTTCCATTTTTTACTCCAGGTGGAAGAGGCTTGAAGATGGAGATGTGGAACGACACTAGACCCAGTTCCCTTGATGAGATCCGCGACTATAACCAAAACACAACGGGATACTTGACCCACTGGATCGGCCACACGCCATTCAAATTTTATGACGAAGTTTATAGGTTCGCTTCACGATTAACAGGCTTCTTCGTCCCTCCATCCAGTTCAAACTACACACTTTACGTCCAGTGTGATGACCGGTGCGATATGTACCTCAGCAACTCCAGCCGTCCAGAAGACAGGGTACGAGCGGCTAGCTTTAATTCAAAGTGAATAACAACTACTGCTATGAAAAAAATCTAAAGAAATCATGTTTCAATTTGAAAAATCGAGATTTAGATTATTTCCTGATAAGCAATTCCTCAGATAAATGTCCTATATCTTTCCTACTTATAATATGTTTGTTTTCAAACTCTTTATTCAGGCTAAAGTTGCGTACGTGCCAAGATACACAAGCTCTTTCACATCTTTCGCTTCTCAAAAGACTGAAGAATTGTCTCTGGAGGGAGGAAAACCGTAAGTACCAGGATTATAGCTAGAAGAAACTCTTAATAAACAAACTACAAGTCATTCATTCATAGTAGATCATAGCCTATACATTCATAGGTCTAAAAGCTCTTGAAAATTCGTTTTTTTAAACTTTTTTTCTCTTCAGCTACTACTTGGAAATCCTGCATCAAGACTATGCCGGCCCGGGCAGTTTCAGCCTCGGCTTGTTCCAGGGCGAGAGCAACTTCACAGAAGACCAAGTGAACGAGGCCATCAACGAGATTCAAAATATCATCGCTAAATATGATGTGTTCAAAGAGGAACAGGTTTGTAGTTGCTGATGCTAACCTGATGCTAACATGTAGCTTTGTTCCTTTAAAAACAACAGAGAATGTAATCACCTCCCCTTAAAGGCCTACTTCACCGGTTGGAATATGAAGGTCTATTGAACTCGGAGATCCTATGAAGTATAAATGTGCAATTTTTTTTTAAATCGGATCATCCTAGCCTGAGAAAAGGCAGAAAGAGTGTTTTATGGTCTCACTGTCTAACCCTACATTTCTCTTTCTGTGACATCACAGAAAGAGAAATGTAGGGTTAGACAGTGAGACCATAAAACACTCTTTCTGCCTTTTCTCAGGCTAGGATGATCCGATTTAATTTTTTTTTTGCACATTTGCACTTCATAGGATCTCCAAGTTCAATACACCTTCATATTCCAACCGGTGAAGTAGGCCTTTAAAGGAGAGGTCTGACATTTCGGGAAATATGCTCAAGTTTTGCTGAGTAAGATAAAAGGTCCGTAAAAAACATTGAAGTGACAGAGATTGTTAGCTAAAGAAGCATAATAGACTCAAATAAAATTGTACCTCGGAAATCCACTTTAAACACTGAAAGCAGCTAATACCATTTTAGCATCAACTGGTTTCTGTCTTTTATAATTGAGGGCTTTTTGCTATCCTTTTTGCTGGCTTTTTCTAGCTTCACAGCTTTGTTGTTTGGCGTCAAAGACACTATTGAATACAACCACCTTACTGAAATTCAAGCTAATAATGCTAGCATGCTATTCGGCATGCCGCTATTGTTCTCTTAACCCTATTTACCTCACACCTGCTTTCATGAAGAATGTAGTTAAATCGCTAAATGAGATAGAATTCAATTTAGCAGGTAGACGAAAGATGGTTATTACTATTCTACCTGTTGATTCAGTGCTTCTGAACTTCACCTTTGCTCATTAACACTGTTGCCCAGGTGATAACTTTCGAATCTTGGCCCAGCGACGTCGCCGTAGTCAAAGAGGTCCAGAAGGTTACGGTCAAAAGCAGCTGTGCCGACTTCCTTTGTGATACGACCTTCTTCAGTCTGGGCTATGGAGACGCACAGACTGGTAAAGTGTTTTACAGTATATTCATTTGCAAAACAAAACTTTTGGTGCTTTTTGAATCTTGCACAACAGTTGAGTTAACGGTGGAGTCAGCAATTCTGGTGAATGCTTGTTGTCAAATATCACTTTTTGTCAAAATCAGTGAATATCTCCTTCACGATCCGCTGGAATTTTTTTTTTTCAGCACACACACCGTACGGACAGGTAGCAATGGTGTGGAGATATTCACTGTTTTTGACAAAAAAAGTGATTTTGACAACAAGCAATCTCCAAAATCGCTGACTGTGATTGCATACATATAACTATTGGTAGCCACAAACAGAACACCCCCCCAAACTGTTGTTTTAATCTTATTAAACTATAGTAAATATTTGCCATTTATTATGTCTGTTCACAACAAACTTTATATTTTTCCTTCTTGTAGGACCAATTGCAGTGAGCGCAGCAGCTGATATCGTGGAAGCAGCTTTGAACAACCTCTGGTCCATCAAACCCGACACAGTCACGGTCACCAAACAGGAAGACAGCAACGGCTCTCACTACATGGTCACATTCAATTCTGACAGAGGTACGCAGAGACACAGAGGGGCAGCTAGTCGGGGGAAATTTGGGTCCTGTTGAGTCTTAATTCAAAAGCAAACTTAAGTAACATGATCAATAAATTGTCTGTCTATCTATCTATCAATCTATCTATCTATCTATCTATCTATCTATCTATCTATCTATCTATCTATCTATCTATCTATCTATCTATCTATCTATCTATCTATCTATCTATCTATCTATCTATATATATATGTGTGTACCTGATTGTACTGATTGTAAATAACTTAATCATGTATATTATATTGTTTTTGCTGCAGGGGATTTCAAACCTCTTCATTATGAGGATTTCAGCTCCGTCACCAACATCACCGTTACCGAGGTTACAAAGGGGGAAAGCAACATGGCGTCCTTCACTCTGCTCTGGGGTGGGGTCCCTACCAAGCCCATCGCCTACAATGCATCTGTGTCTGAGGTTTGTAGGCCAATCATTTATCTGCCTGTCTTTGTGTTAACTATCAGATTGTATTTAAAGGTTCCTTGGAGCACCTTTAATAATATTACATTTCTTAAACTGTGTTGTCGAATATGATTCTGATTTTTTGGCTGAATTTATTGCAGCCTGTCCTGTGCAAAAAAACAAAAAACAATATTCCGCTTGTGTGTGATTTTGTGAACAGGTGCAGTCGGCTCTTGAGGACATGATGAAAGCAGAATGTCCCGGTGAGATCCTGACCTCAGAAGGAAGCGATGTGGCGTTCTTCAAAGACTTCGAAGGTGACAATTCTCAGGTCAGTGAAATCATTATTTTTGCACCAATTTTGGCTATAACCGCTGAAAACAAGCTAATTTAGAGCAATGAAACAAGCACCTTTAAATAATAAAAATATTAAAAATTCATACCTTGAAATACTACCAAAATTAAAAGCATTGCCTCAATCTTTGGAATCTCACAGTTTTCTGATTTCTTGCATCCACCAGTACAATACCGCAGACGAAGGGACTCCAGTGAAAAACATGGGTTTCTGTGGCTTGTGGTCGCTGAAGAACGCTATGGTGCTTTTCAAGGAGAGTTACGTCAAAGAGTCCGGTGGCAACTACGGAGCTATTTCATTGGACAAGTATCCTAGGGTAAAACACACACCTGCATTCTTTAGGACTACTGTTTTTTATTTTAGAATTTTTTTGTTCATAATATAATTTACAATGTATATGGACACAATGGACGCAATCAAGAAATAAAATCAAAAAAATTCCTCTCTTGCAGCTTTGCTTTGCATACAAGGGAATGTTGAAGAATGAAGTCGGGATGAAGTTCACTTTCAAAAACCCCGAGGGCCAAACCAGGACAGAGACGGCAAAGATCAGCACTGTCTTCGCCAACAGCCTCAAGTCAGTAAAGAAAAAAAAAGACATTAAGTTATTTTTTATTCGTCATTTGATTTGTGTTGTCAGCAAAACTGCATCTTATAACTCTGACCATGTCTCAACAGATGGAGTTACAAATGCCTGGACCTGGAGACGCTCCTGCAGACAGATTACGTCGGAAGTAACTACAATCTTCTGGAGTTTTTCCTCTACAAAGACACAGCCGGGGAAGATTTCTACGTGGATGCCGTTCACATCGGAAAGTCGCCCACCACCAGACATGAAAACGGTAAAAAGACGGATAAGTAGCTTTGAGTTTGGTGGAGTAACTTCATCATTGTGTAAAAAAACGTTCTATTTATTGAATTTGATATCGATGTGTAACAGTAGGACTGGGCATATGTTGTCCAAAACGTATTGAATTATTGTTTTTCTTTGGTTAAATTTTCCACTTTTATTTATTTATTTTTGTTTTACAGAAGTTTCCCTCAAGAGGAGGCCTCCACCTTTCGAGAGCGCCGGTATTTCCTTCGAGACAATCGCTGTCGACAACGACACATCCACCGCTTCAAAGATCAGCTACACCATCGTCGCTACACCAATGGAGTGTGGCTTCGGCTTCCCACTGATAAAAGTTGGCTTCATGCAAGTAAGTGATCAACTGAAATTTATGTAACAATAACTGCCCTTTTTTTGACCATTCAAGGTGCACTTTGCAGTTTCAGGGGAAGTTTATTTGTACAGCACAATTCAGACACAAGGCAATTAAAAGTGATTTACAGGGGCATACATTACATAATCACTAGACATTAGAAATTGAATTTTAGAGTTGATAAAAACGAAGAAAATACATCACATGTAGTAGGCAGTTTCAGTTTCAGTAGTGTGAACAGGAAAGTATCCTTTAGCTCAGGGCCATTTGATATGAGGCGCCACCCCCGTATGTGTTTCATGTCCTGACATGCCCTACACTCATCATTTGCCTAAACAAATTACAGTGGTAGTATTGACCAGCTGCTTTACTGGCACGGAAATGAAGTCTCACTGTAGTGTGTGGTGTCTGTTTGTGACATGTGTTTCAATTCAATATGACAGTTGATCCGTCGCTACCTTGTCCTGAAATATTATGTAGTGATTCTAAAAAAAAAAATTGCCTCTGTTTTTTAAATATTTTTTTTATTCAGTAGATGCCACTACATTTAGAAAAATTTAATTAATTTAAGACAAATATTGGTTGTTTTCTTTAATAAGCTGTTGGATTTATGTTTATTTTCATAGAATTTAGCAGGCTAGTCCAGCCACATACTGTAGGCTATTATATTTTACTGTACAGTATTGTGGTAAATTTCAAGGTGTTTCCGAACAGGGATTTGTTGTTAGAAATAACTCATAAGAGAGCGCCCACACATCTAAACCTATTCTGAGCTGAGTAAGGCAAGACACTAGATTTCACCATCATTTCATAACATTTATTCCGGGACATGATTCATAAATACAGTAGATACACAGCCCTACATGGACCTACACATGTTGCAACACACACTTCCCCAATCAAGTAGATACACCACATGCATGACCTCCTACAGCTTTTCTCCTAGCTCAGACTAGTTATAGCCTGTGTGTTCCTTTATGAGTTATTTTTAACAACAATTACTTATCAGAACATTGAAATCTACAACAGTATTTACAGCTGTTAAAGTTAATTTGTTCATATATTATTTTATGTACAAACATTCATACCACCAGTTCACTATATCTTTGATGCAAATGTCTGTCTTTGTTTAAGGAGTGGTACTCCTTAAACAAAGACAGACATTTTCATCAAAGATATAGTTATAGAAAAAGTCCAGCCATAAAATATGATGATGAATAATCGATTGGATTTATATAGCGCTTTTCTAGGCACTCGCTTTACAGGGTTCCAGGTTCCATTCATGTACACACAGTCATACCGGTGGCGGAATCGTGGCTGCCAATTCGCGCCTACAGGCCCTCCGACCACCACAAACATAAAGCAGTCACACACATTCACACGAGGCAAGGAGGGTGAAGTGTCTTGCCCAAGGACACAACAACCATGACACAAGTGGCAGAGCGAGAATCGAACCGCCAACCCTTCGATCAATGGCCGACCCGCTCTACCACAGCCACAGTTGAAAGCTACACATCCTATTTAGGATTGTGAGAAGAATATGGGACCATAATGTATTTATCTCCGCTTGTATCTCATAGATGTCCAGCAGCAGTGAAGACATGTCTGAGTTCACGATTGGAGCAGCGACCAACGTCACCATCACTCGCCTCCACAGAGCCACGCCTCCTCCGACCGGGACCTTCGATGTGGAGATTTACGGAGGCCGGGCTGAAGGTAGTTCACACACTGGGCATGTTGAAGTATTTGCATTGTTACAACTCTCAATGTTACTTGCTCATGATGGCTCAGGATTTTCAGGCCGACTACAACTATTAAGTTTGAAGGAAAACTGTCTAAATTTGAACTAATTATCTTTTGTTGGGATAACTTATAATTCATATGTATAAAAACTTTACATACATCCAACAATAACATTCATGCCAACTGATTCTCTGTCATTCCGATAACAAACAAAACCCAAGTCGATCAAAGTCTAGATTCAAACATTAAACAGAAACACTTTCTGAACAAAGAATAATAAGTTGGCTCAACTTTTACTCTTTGGAAGTCTAAGTATGCCAAACTCAAAAACTTGAAGTTTCATTACAAATACAATGGTAGGTTATCTCAACAGAAGATAATGAGTTGGCTCAAGTGTTGATGGAGCTGAAGGTAGCATGTTGCAGTATTTGCATTGTAACACTGTCACTGGCTGAAGATAGGATCACCCGAAAAGGTTAAACTTCCCCGTTGTGCGCCCGAGATGGAACACTGACTGTTAAATTATCCGTGTGACAGCGTTGCTATTGTACTGATGAGACTTTTCAATACAGACACGACAGCATCAAGTATATGGTATGCAGTGGATCTTTGGGCAGTTTTCAAGGTTCCTTAAATCTCACGCAATCACCGTTCCAATCAGCTACTGCCCTGAAAAAACACAATGCAAGTAACAATGGCGGTAAAGAAATGGGTTCAGCAATGACTCAGGAATAGACAGCTTGAAACGCGATCTATCATCCAGTCTTCTTAAGAGGAGGACAGGGAATGATGGCGCAAATTTAGTGCTTTAATTTCAGGTGTGGCTTTTTCTCCCAAAATAACACCTAGATACAGTGTCAACCCTGAGGAATTAAACACTTAGTTTATCAACACAGAAGTCATTTAAGGAGAGATATCGCTCATGTGTATTACTATTTGAAATAATCCAATTGTGCACTTGTAAAAACATTGCATTACTTTTACTCCCAATGGAAGAGTGTTAATGAATACAGGTGCTCTCAAAACAAAATTAAAATATCATGGAAAAGTTCATTTTTTGCTGTACTTGATTTCAAAAAGTGAAACACTACACTCAGGCATTTTTTGTTATGATTTTGATGATTGCGGCTTACAGCTCATGGAAATCTAAAATCCTGTATCTCAAATATTAGAATTAGACATAAAACAGACAAGATTAAAATGATTTATAATACATAAATGAACTGCATCAATGCGTCGTGGTATGGAGGCCTGTGGGTACTGCTGGAGGCCCAGGTTCTTTTAATAAAATTAACTTTTCCATGATATTCAGAAACATTTTGATGCACCTGTGCATCTGTTTTTATCTTTATATTATTATATATAATGCATTATTATTATTATTATTATTATTATTATTATTATTATTATTATTATTATTATTATTAGTTGTCTGATACAGCCAGTGTTTGTTCTCAGGTCTGTCTGTGGACATCAGTGCAGAGGATATGAAGTTTGCTCTGGAGGGAATCAACGGCATGGGGACGGTGCGTGTCCAACAGCGGGGCGACTGCACTCGCCCCAGGTGGAAGGTGGAGTGGCTCAGTAAGCCGGGAGATCAGCCCACCATACAGGTCAGAAACTATTTATTATGCGTTATTTTATAGTTTTAATATTAGGGGAAGGTGGGGTGATTTGTGCAACTTTTTACTCAAAGTGATTTTAAAATGAGGCCTTGACAGTTATGTCTCCAACTCAAATATGTACATATGTACATGTCATTGTGTCACAATGACAAAGTCACCATCATCATCTTTCTGGCCATCTGAACTCTCATCAGTGGTGTCGTTAAGTGGAATTGAGATGTCACTCTCTCCTGAGCTACTGTAGACTATCACTTTCTTTTGGTGACCAGCGTATACAGCCATGCCACTGGCACAACTCTCAGAAATGTACTTTGCACTAGTTGCTCCGTGCTTGTGGAACCAACTGCCACATGACAAATGTGATTCCCCCTACATTTCTGCCTTTAAATCAAGGCTCAAAACCCATATGTACACCCTGGTGTTTCCTCCTACTTACTTACCTCTGCACTACTATCTGTGTTTATGTGGATGTATGGGCTTTACGTCTTTTATTTTGGTTATTGTTATTTTACCTTCATTGTTTACCTACTGAATGCACTATGTACAGCACTTTGGACAGTGCAAACTGTCATAAATGTGCTTTTATAAATACATTTTACTTACTTACTTACTTATAACTCACCCATGCCCTTGCGCACAAATCACCCCATCCCCAGAATTTTGGATAATAGGCATGATGCAGCAATTTAGGGTTGACATTGTGCTAACTATATAGACTCAAAGTGTAGCATACCAAAGCACTAAAACATGTGTCAAATGTTTTCAAACGTGTCTATAATTGTTCAGACACAATAATCAAAAAACCTTGATCATGGAAATTTTACTTTGAAAGGCAAAACACAGTTTTTTGAGCTTAAATGTGCTTATATCTTATTCCTTGTGTCTCCCTTCTTTACAGGATGAGTCAAATGGATGGCTCTTCTTAAATATGTGGTCACATTTCCAATTTCTTCCACGGTTTTCTAGAAACAAGGGGTTTTGCAACTTCCAAAATGCACAAATCACCCCACCTTCCCCTATATAATATTCTTATATTCTTTATTTTTTAACTTCAAGACATTTCTTTACTCAACAACAAGATACTTCTCTGATGCCTTTAAGAGCTTGATATCATTTCAAAATGTTTTGATGATTTATTAATCTGGAAAAGTTCTGTTATTATCAGCTCTCTAATTTTATCTTATTTCATTCATATTCATATATATTTTATTGAACCAATTCATGTTTATAAAATGAATGTGTGTATTCTTACTTTTTCGGTTAAGTCCTCTAATTTGACCTATCACATCTGTTTCACGTCTGTGGTCTGTTTTAATGATATTTGCAGTAAAGTCAAACATTGAACTAAATGAATAGCAGTAGGAACAGTGGAAGTGCTGCAGCAGTAAAAGCACTAAAAGCTGTAGAACCACGTCGTCCTGATCTTGTACTAGTCTTGTGTGCCAAGCCTTCATGTTCCCACAGGCCTAAAGAGAACAGCGGCTTGTACTTAAGTTTTACTGTAATTGTGATTAATTGTAATTCCAGGTTAACGACTCAAAGGTTGTTGGCAACAACGTGGTTGTCTCTGCCAGTGAAGCTAAAAAGGGCGGACTGCTGAGGCTAGACCTGAATGGAGATTTCCTCCGTGTCTTGGAAACCAAACCACAGGTACATGAATGCTTCAAAAAGCCTCTGGCGCATTCGCTCTTGGGTTTAACCATTATCTGTCCGTTAAACGTCTGCTTTGGCCCCTGCTTTGATTGAGTGTTTGCTACTATGATCCTGTCGAGCAGGTCCTATTTTTGTCTGTGGTGTTGCCCAATGTCACGGCTGTTTTTGTATATTTCGTGCCTCCAGGCAGCTCTTAGTCCGCATGTTTGCATGCTATTAACTAAGTGCTTTGAGTTGGAAGTGATTGACAGCCACTGTTCTCTATTGTTTTATAATTATGACAGCTGTGACAGTTTCTTTTCTTCGTGCTAGTAATTACACCAACATCCGTGTGTCATTTTGATGTTGGCAGACTTTGTCCTTAACTTGACTTGTTGCTGTTGGCAGGTGGAGGTTTACATCAATGGCATTCCCTCAAAGTGTTCCGGCGACTGTGCGTTTGAATATTCTGATGACACGACGCCAATCGTGACTGGGATCAGCCCGTCTCAAGGTGTGCTCAAAAAATTAATTCAGCATTATTGGTTATTTATTGATTTTTCTAAATAAAGCCTTCATTCATTCATTGGTCATTTATTGATTTTAAAGGCGTAATATATACAACTGATGTCCGTTATTCTAAAATAAACCAGTTGAAACTAGTGGTGTAGACTGATCAAAACTAGATATAAAATATTTAAGTTTTTAAGCACTAAATAACTGACTATTTTTTTTAAATGTTTGTGAATTGTCAGCTTTTTTTGAAAAACACATTCAAATGTCAGGTTTCCTGTACATAAATAATGTAATAAAGATGGTGTTAGTTGTGAATGTTGTATTTATTATTAAACATGACTTTTCTTTCAGGTTCTATCCACTTGGGGACTCTCCTGACTGTCACTGGGACCGGCTTCAGTAGTGAAAACGCCTCCATCTACGTGGGACAGGGCCGCTGCCATGTTGAACAGAGTACCGGTAAGGGAAAGGAGTTTGAAGAAGTCAATTGTGTATTGTTGTTGTTAAAATGAAAGGGCTGTTTAACATGATTTTGTAATTGCATTTTTCAGCCACCACACAGGTGTGCAGGTTGGGCAGTGCCACTGCTGGGACATATCCCGTGTTGGTCAGCTTCCCCTCTCTGGGTGAAGCCGTCTACACAGGCAGCAGCATGAATCAATTCACCATCCAGCTCATCGTTTCATCTTTCTCCCCGCAATCTGGAAGTGTGGCAGGTAAGACATATGTAAAGTGGCTTTGAGGAACTTAAAGATTTTGATAGTTCTAGCGCCCCCGTTGGTCAAAAGCAGCAGTGTATTATGGACAACATTATTAATGGTAATATGACGATGGTGAAACAAAGTTAGCTTTCATTTGGTACCGTACATAAACGTAAGGCTTTTTACCGCTTGCGTGCCGTAAATCATTTTGTTTTGAGTTGAATGACAATAAAGGATAAATCTGAACCTGGTAATCTGAACAGTATTGCCTTATCATGTGATTGAGTGTCTTTATAAAATGATTTGTCTCAAGTGGTGGGCTTGATCGTTCTTGAAATACGTAAAATCCAAGTCATCTTTGTCTGAGGCTGTAAAAAAGTCCGGCATCAGTCTTACCATAGCACTGCTTAAAACACAAAGCTAAAAGTAAACTGTCACATTTTAATAGAAAGTATAACCCCTCATCTTCATCATATTTTCTCTTCAGGAGGCACGATGCTGACAGTGACAGGTTTTGGCTTCGGCCCGAACGCCACGGTAACAGTCGGCAGTGAGGAATGCACCATGGTTCACGCCACTCACACCGAGCTGAAATGCAGAACACCAGAAGTAAGTTTATACACATATTTACCTGCGTTAGCTAACAAATCAAAAGCCTTTTCACTTTTCACATCATTAAATTGCTACATTATATGCAAAACCTTAAACATATTATAATTTTTGGGGGGCATTGTCAATGCTTTATTGATAGTGCAGAGTGACAGAGATGAAATGGGGCAGAGAGGGTAATGACATGCGGAGAACGACCCGGGCCGGATTCGAAACCGGGTCTGCTTGGACCAACCTCTACCCACTAGTGCCCCTTTTTAAAAAAATCTATTGATTCTTTTACTTATGTACTGATGAATTTATTTTTGCATCACCTTTTCCAGGGAGCCGCGGGATCACAAAGCGTCAGAGTGATGGTTGGAGACATGAACCAGACAGCCAGTAACTCCTTCACCTACGATAGTGAACTCGCTCCCCTCATCACTGGCCTGAGTCCCCGCACTACCACTGTGCATGGTGAGTTGAAAAAGTCATTCAGTTATTGGCAGGGGGCCTTTATAATCTATTCAAGTATTCAATAACCTTTCATTAAAGTATGACTGAGATAGAGAGCTCCTTGAAGGTCAATAGAAATCCTATCTAAGAAAAAGGATTAAGTCTGTAACTATTGTGTTCCAGCGTCATTTCTCATATCAATTCTCATCTGATTCTCTCTCCCAATAGAAAACACAACAAATATCTAGACGCACAATACGTTTGCCAATGCTGAATTGGTGATCCCTGGAACACTGTTAGAAGGCTTCCTGAAAAGTTACTGTTTTACTGTTTCTTATATTTGGTTTCAGGTTCCTCAAAAAAAACTCTTTTGATTATGATGATATAATTATTCAATACTGAGAATTGCATGTAAAGAAAAACATTTTTGTAAACTAACTGAAGGCTCTGCAAATGTAAACAAATTCCCCTGCCTGCAACGTGCACCTTTACATTTCAATAGTAGACGGCTGTCACCTGTCTTATAAAACCCGATATAAAGCAGCTTACTAATACACTACACCATGACTAGTCCTATTAATATTTTTTCAAACACAAAACACAATGAATGGTATAATTGAGGCTAAGGGTGTGGAAATAGATGATTATAGGTCACCTGAAACTTCTCTATGAGGAACACGATTTATCAAATATAATTACACCTGTCTGAAGTGGGGAGAGGAAAAAGCATGGTGTTCTTATTTTGGTCGTTATTGTTTTTATCTTGGCTTGAGACTCCGCTGTCACCGAGGTTTCAAAGCAGTGTGTTGAAAGCTATTGTTTGTCACCGTCGTGTAATGTCGACTTGCAGGTTTTTTCTGTTTTTGTCCTGTTCCGCTTGTTAGAACTTTGAGAATTTGAGACTAGCGTGTCTGTGTCGATGTCCCCACGTAATTATAGTGGCAGAATCCGCACGACAGCAGTATGTGTTTAGCTGCAGGACAATCACGGCTCAAGTATCTCTCTTCAAAAAAATAAACGGGGAATTAACCGCCGTGACATTGCTTAATATCGTGACACTTGAATGAAAGGAACTCAGCCGTGGAAAAAAGGTTCCATTGACGTTGCCAATTATAAAGTTATTTCTATTTATTTTTATTATTGTTTTAACTTAATTAATTTTTTCAGGTTTAGCAACATAATAAAAATTTATAAAAAAATATATAAAATAAAATGTACTCTTGTGTAGGCGATCGAATTCTCACCATTGAGGGCGAGAATCTGGGAGAAGCAGGCAATGGCAGCGGAGTGCTCATTGCCGCGAAGGAGTGTGAGATCGTGAATTGGACATCTTCGAGAATCACCTGTCGTATCCCATACCTGCAGTATGGCCTGTACAAGGTGCACATAAACGTGAGAATGGATGGCTACGCCCAGATAAGGTAAACGCTACTGTTGAAGACATCTCCACACCGTATCATTTGAAATCACTGTACCTTTCATTTCACAAAGGAGAGAGATAGTTTCAATAGTATCTAGATAGTGAAGTTTTTCTTATGTCACATATGTCATATCTAAGGATTTTTATCGAAATCTTTGTAACAATCATAGAGAACATACAATATGTTCTTTAATCTGTGTAAAATTGTAAACACAATGAGCCATATCTGATACAGTCGGCAGATCAAACACAAGTTATTATCTTTGTGTATGTGTGTGTGTGTGTGTGCGTGTGTGTGTTTGTCTGACAGTATTTGTTTTGTTTGTTTAATGTATTTTCCTTGTTTCTCTTTTCAAATGAAAATGTAGATTGAAGTTTATTGTCCACTGCGTCATGCATTCTTCAACCTACATTAAACATAGTTGACGAAACAAAAGCAATTCAATATCGAAGATACGCAGAACAAAAGGCTTCATGCTTCATTATAATGGCCGTTAAAGATGTTTTGTATATGAGAAATATACAGATGAAAACAAACAAGGTTTAGCAAAATAAACACCTTAATGTGCTTTTTGGATCTTTTATTCATACAGGTATGAAAGATGGAAGCAACATAGGCGAAAGAAAACTCCATATTGACCAGTGCTTGAAAAAAATAATGTTTTTGCCTGCAGTGTCTCCACTTAAATAGAATTTCACAGTTATTAGAATAGACAATATAACATGATTAATCATTTTGCTCACATGGCAAAAAACATGGTATAGTTGGTACTTAATTGGACTTCTTTGTTTCATAGCAACGGTGTGAACGCCACCATTGAATACATCCTGGAGGTCCACAGCATCTCCCCGCTGGTGGGCTCCTTACAGGGAGGAACCAGACTCACTGTGACGGGAACTGGCTTCAGCAGCAACACCTCGGACAACCAGGTCTCCATTGGTAAGGCCCCGGCAATCTCAACTATGCTTTAGATTTTTATATTTGTATGTCATTCTACAAAGACACCCACTTTCGGAATAATAATGTTTTTTGTACGCATAAACATCCATAAATTACCGTGGGGACAAGCATTTTTCTTGTACTCATATAATTTATTAAAAACATATACTGAATCGCCCAATTTAAGGCTCAAATAAAGTGTTCAAGAAAACATAGCCTTTTTCTTCATAGCCTAAAGACATAAACGTGGGAGTTTCTGTTGATTGACCCTTTAGTGGAATTGGATTTCAGAATGTATGAAAGCTAATAGGGGTTCTGCTAGTTTGTCATAATCTCCTGTGATGTAACCACATGCAAAATAGGGGAAAAGGCCAGTGGTGTAATGCAACTGATTCAGGTCTTGGTAAAAAGATCTCACTCGCGTTTTTGTGTTGTATTTGCTTGGGTTTTGACAGGGGGAGCTGGGTGTGACGTGACAATGGCATCGGAGAATGAACTGCAGTGCGTTATACAGTCGGAGGAAAAGACACACGTCGTCACCAACCAGGGATCCGACCGCAGTAGGTTTAACGTTGCCAACACCCTTTTCTGCAGGTGTAAAAATAAATCTGAGTAGCCCAAGAACAGCACAAGAGAACGAGGATTAACTTACTGAAAAACTGCCTAAAGCATGGAAGCAGTCACCCGTATACAGATTAATACTGACTGCACCTAGAAACTGTTCCAAAAACCAGTTCCACCGATATATTTCCATAAAAGCCGTGGATTTGCAAAGTATTTAAATTACATGTTTGGCTAAACTTCGCAGAGTGCATTCACCTCTGTGTGTGTGTGTGTGTGTGCGTCTGTGTGTGTGTGTGTGTGTGTCTTTAATTTAGTAATAAGATGCATAACAGGGTAGACAAGACAGAGGACAATACTTTGGGTGACATGAAAAAAAAAATGTCATTTTACATATTAGGTATCTCAATGTAAGGGTGTGTGTGTGTGTGTGTGTGTGTGTGTGTGTGTGTGTGTGTGTGTGTGTGCGTGTGTGTGTGTGTGTGTGTTTTTATAAGTGTGTACCGTTTGCATGTGTATGTACATGTCAGTCTAACTCCACATTTGTTTTCGTGCTCCACCAGCTAATGGACAGGGCTTTGCGTGGGAGCCTGCCTCTCTCACAGTGTTTGTGGGAGACACAGTCCAGTGGCAGTGGGAGGCCCCAGCATTCCTGCCGGTCGGCTACCGAGTCTTCAGTGTGACCAGCCCCAGTGGCAACACCTACGAGGAGGGGAAGGGGTTCAACAGTGGAGACGACAAGTCAAGCAAAGGTAGAATACTGACTCCACAGGAATTACTGTATAAGGAGCCCTTTCATTTAATATGCTTTGACAGAGGAGAAAAAAGCACATACAAATCAAATACACATCTGTGCGTATATACAGTATATATACATCATATCAATACACATACCCATATATACACATCCGTGATTCCTTGTTACACAGTGCCACCTACCTGAGTGGTTAAAGTTGAATAATGTCGGACTCGCCTTTGAGCGTTTGTAAATCTGCTAGTTCTCATTTTTTGAATTCTCCCTTTCATAACAGTAATTGACCTCATGACGCGTGTCTCAAACTATACCATGTTGGATCCTTCAATTGGATACATGGTGTTCTTGGTTGTTGATTATTTGCATGAATGAATGAATAGACAGAACAATAGTAGTAGTAGTGAAGCCGTAACTGCAGCTCATATTTTCTTGTTAATGGCCAATGTTTGTCCTTTGTCTTGGGGGAATAAAAATGGCGGCCTCTTCCTCTTCACTGTTTTTTCTTTTCACTTTCTTTGACGTAGATAGTTCTCGTTCTAGATCATTTCCCTCAGTTCTTCCGTAGCTGTACTTGATGCTTGATTGCGACTTAATGATGCGTGACATATGACCCATGGTGAATGCCTTGTTGAGTTTCACACCTTTCACGCACGTTGAAATGCATGAAAGGGAAATGCACGTCCAAGAATGTTTTCCATGATTTGATGCTGAGGTGTGATGTTACTTACTACATTATATACTAATAGTCCAATACAGGCTATAATAGTAGAACAGTCCCTTTTACGTTTAATACTTTAAAACTTTAATTTTCCTGATTATACTTAGGCTACACATTTATACTTAGGTAACACTTTCAATGCAGGTATTTATATACTTTTTTAAAGCATTATACATTCCATACGGGCCAAAAACTCATTGAAACACTGAATACTTATACAATCTGATATTTTTATACTTTTAAACAGGTTAAGAGTAGGTGAAGTAGGTGATTTGTAACTTTTAACAGAGTACTTTTTCTAGTAGAGTATCTCTACTCTAACTCAAGTATGGTTTACATATGCACTTCTGATTTGATGTCCCATATTCACAAACTCGCTCTCTCTCTCTCCCCCCCTTTCTCTCTCTCTCCCTCAGGGTTTTACGGTTACCGTTACACTACGCCCGGTGAGTATTACTACAGCAGTGGCTACGTCGACAGCGCCAACACCAAAATCCTGCAGGGAGTGGTGAAAGTCCACGCTCGGGAGGATAAGAGCAGCAGGGTCTCTGTCAGAGTGGGAGGTTTCGAGGCCAAGCAAGTGACAGGAGGTAAATGTATAGATGTGAAAAAAGTTAATTATTATTAATTTTTTTAAGAATGACAACATATTTTCTTTTATGTTTTTACCGGGCAATTATTAACACTGGACATGTGGGGGGGGGGGGGGGGGGGGGGTGAAACAAATCAGGCCTTTCAATTAAAAAATAACCACACAGATGCAGCTCCAGGAGGAATAAGTTTATTGTTGAATATCATTTAGATTAACAGTACGAAAACTCTGGTAGTCAAGAGTCAAAGTTTGTAAATAATCATGTTAAATGGTAAAAAAAAAAATACCAAAAACTGACCAGCATAAATTATATGAAAAAGTAAAAAAAAATATTAAAATAATAAAAAAAATCAAAAATTCAAATAATCACTGTGTTAAATGGTCTCCCCCTTGTAGGTTCCCCTGTTCGCGTGTCCAGAGAAACCTCTCAGTGCGTGGCCACTCCACAGTGCCCCCCCACCAACCAGACTTCAGACGGCTTCTCCTTCAGCTCCTCCTCCTGCTCCACCCCCACTGTCCACTCCATCTCCCCCAACCAAGGCTCCTACCACCAGGCTATTCACATAGAGGGCAGCGGCCTCAGCGACATCGCCTGCGCTATTGAGGTTGGCAGCGCTTTTATGACTCATAAAAGGCTTTATTGACACAGCCTAGGCTATGTTAATAAAGGGTATTTTAAAACTAGTAGTGGCTGGTATAACGTCTACTGTTCCCACCATCTGTACCATTGTGTCCTTGAGCAAGGCACTTAACCCCAAAAATGCTCCAGGGGCGCTTTACTACGGCTGACCCTGCACTCTGACCCCCTTGTTGGTCACTTGTTATTTTGAATCGCACAGAATCGCCACTCCACCTTTAATCAGAGTGCATACTGGTTTTCACTCTTCTGTCTCTCTCGTCTCCCTCAGGTGATGGTTGGTGATCAGCCCTGTCATGTGATCAACAGCTCTGCCTCTGAGATCAACTGCCGTCTGGGCCCGGACAGCACCCTCCCAATCGGCATCCCTCTCTTGGTGGCCGTGCGCGTCAACAACATGGGCAGCGCAATCAACACCGAACCAGACGCGCTCAAGCGGCATTTTGTGGTTCTTCCCGTGGTGGATTCTGTGTCTCCTCCAATCGGCAGCCCCAACGGCCACACAAGGCTACTAGTACGCGGCTCGGGCTTCACTGATGGACTGGTGAGAGTAGCTAGCGAACAGTGCACCGTTGTTTCAATCAATTACACTTTGATCACATGCGACACCTCTCCCGCTCAAGCACAAACCGGTGATGTCGTCTATAATGTGGGCCGAATCCGAAGCTCCTGTCAATCAAACTGCTCCTTCACGTACTCATCCTCCGTCACTCCCATGGTTACCGCTATCTCCCCCGATAGCATAAGCGGACCCACCAATATCACAGTCGGAGGTTCAGGGTTCGGTAGCAGCACAGAAGACGTGGCTGTGTTTGCCGGTACTATAGAGTTGGAAGTCACCAATGTGAATGACAACACATTTAATGTGGGAGTCGATGCCTTGCCCGCGGGCGTGCACAAATTCACAGTGATTGTGAGAAGCAAAGGTCTGGCATCCGGTGATTTTACCCTCAACAGCCTTGCCCAAGCCGCCATAAACCCAGACGTGGGTAGCCTGGCAGGAGGGACTGAACTGGTGTTGACTGGAAATGGTTTCGTGCCCGGCAACACCAGCGTGACGGTCGGAGGCGGGGCTTGTGACCTCCAGGAAGTGACACCGGCTCTGATTCGCTGCCTGACGCCGGCGCACAGCGAGGGAGTGGTGGCAGTCAACGTCCAGGTCCTATCGGTGCAGTATCCTCCAATCAACTTCAACTACTCCACTGCCTACACTCCAGTCGTCAGCTCCATCAGCCCCACCACTGGTATGCATGGCCCTCTGGAGTCTGAAGTAGTAGTGTTAACGTTTATTTTAACCATTTTACAGAGGCTTCGTTTTTTAACAGACCAGAGCAGCAAAATAGAAAAAAAATTAATAATCCACTGAGAGAGCAAAAACATTTCTTTCTTTATACTCTATATTTGTATCAGAACCACTTAGGCCTATGTCTAAATCCTCTTTTTTTAACCATTTGTCACCATTTGAAAGCAAAGCATTACATATGTGTATATATCAGAGATTACAGAAGAAAAATTCCATCCATCCAGTCCTGTGTATAACCTTCCTCCCATGATGTCATGGTTACCCACAGGGCCGAGCGGTCAGGTCATCACCCTCACAGGCTCCGGGTTCGGCAGCGATGCAACGCTCGTGTCCGTCGCCATTAACAACGTCCCCTGCAACGTCTCCGCGGTTACGGACTCACAGGTGCAGTGCACAGCGGGGGACAACCCGGGCGGGGCGTTCCCCATAACGCTGCTACACCGGGTCAAAGGTCGCGCCCAGTCTGATGTCATGTTCAACTATGAGCTGAGTCTGACCAGCGTACAGCCCAACCAGGGTAAGCCTGAACCTACTGTTTAATGGTTTTTGTTAAATTACAGGTTAATTGACTTTGCACATACAACAGTCAGGGCTCTCCACATCACATTCTTTATACAATTGCAGATGTTGAGTCAAAAGCTCTGGTTTATATAAATAAATAAATGATTACTTTTCTTTTTAAACCTTTATAGCTGCATGTTGCAAAATGTTTTCAAGCATAAATATAATAGATGAACAGGCCCAGTTACCAGGTACCAGTTACCAGGGGCAATACGCATGTCTTTATATAATAAGGGGTGAGTTAAACAGAGTCATGTTACATGGTCAGAAATGTAATCCATGTCATTGTCTGCCCCTCCACCCAATGTGTGTGTGTGTGTGTGCACGTGTGTGTGTGTGTGTGTGTGTGTGTGTGTGTGTGTGTGTGTGTGTGTGTGTGTGTGTGTGTGTGTGTGTGTGGAGGGCCTTGTTGCTTTACACTCTCGATTTTCATATAATAATAATAAATAATAACAGACGTGTTAATCCCAAACATTGAATTCAAATGTCCTAGTTCTGTCAGGCTGTATATTGTATATTTTCTTCTTTAATGTTGTATCAAACCCTGTATCGCTGCTATCTCGAGTCACGGCTCCCTTCGAAAAATAGATCTTGCCATCTCACTTGTTTAAATAAAGGTTGAATAATAATATTGATAGTTCAAGTTTTATATCATCTTTTAAAATGAGGTTTATTTGTTTCTTCTTCTGTGGTTAAGGAAGCTTCGGAGGCGGCGCTCTTCTGGCCGTTCAGGGTTCAGGGTTCGACACGCTCAACTCCACCGTGACAATCTGCGGAAAGACGTGTGAAGTTCAGAGAGAAATGTCCACAGCCACCCGTCTGTACTGCCTGTCTCCAGCCAACAACGGTAGGTTTAACTGTACTGTCACCGGCAACGTTTAGAGTCCTTTCATGTTTGCATTCCTTTTGTTTACTAGAGCTGATTGTTGGCATTATGTAGCAATGTGTGAGTGTTATGTTAGTGACTCCACCAGGATAATCCAGCAAGATAAAGCAAAACATTAATACATGTCAAACAGTCGGTTTGCTGACTGTATGTACAGGTTTCAAATGATGATGTTTATAGATGGTAAAAGTGTAATGTTCTCGATTATTTAAATACAATAATTAAGGCTATTAAATAGAAAGTTTATTCACAAAAAAACAATAAAATACATTTATACAAACATATATATATCAAAGGAATGCTATGACGAATATTAATGGTAGCTAAATAATTTATATAGTACAGTTTTTTTCATGCAATGCACCTTACTGAATGAATAAATTAACTTTATTGTCAATATTATTGTCAATATACACGTAGTACAGAAATCTAGTCAAGGTTTCTCTCTTCTAAAGTGGTTAATATAAAAGTCAGAGTAAAAATTATGCAATTTAAAAAAACACATATATTCATTGAAAACAAAAGGTTGAACCAACAATACAGTCAATGCTAAAAATAGAACAGTACAGTGAGAATAGCAGCAGATATCTGAAATGTCTAAAATGCTTGTTATGACAGGGGTGAGTTATGTAGGAAACCGCTCTAGGATAAAAACGGTTACACAAGTTATGATGAACAAAAGAAAAAGCGACTTCTCTTCAGTTAACAGCTCTGCTTCATTGTAGTAACGGTGAACACATTCAAGTGTTCTCAGTAAATAATATGTTCCTTCTGGTTTGTGATATTTTTGGGTTCTAAATGGTGCTTGACGCATTATAACAAAACCAGTTCTGTCTAAAGTTGAACTTTAAAATGTGTTTTAAGCCTTTGAAAGTAATCGTTCTGTCAGATAAGACCGGAACATGTCACAGACAGCTAGACATGTTAAGCTGATGGTTATCTCCTTATTACACGTGTCTTCATTCTTCATGGCGTTATGACGCAAAGGAATTTTATTTGTATAGCACAATTTGTACATAAAGGCAACTCAAAGTGCTTTACAGATTTACAATAAATCATCAAATTATACAGTTTAATAAAAAAATATATATTATAATTTTTTAAAAAAATGGTGTACAGTATGCATGAACAATGAACATACTCCAACACATTAAAGAGAGTTGAAAAAAAGACGAAAGACAAAAACATGTCAAATAATTAACAAGATAATAATAATCTGTCTGTTTGTGGTGTGTTTTCTGTTCTCAGGCTCAGGGTCAGAGGTGAGCTGTGCAGTGTCTGTCTTTAACCAGCAGGACAGCGTCAACATTTCAAACGGCTTCACCTATAAGTCTGAGCTCACTCCGGTGATCACGTCCGTCTCTCCGCGCAGAGGGGGAACCGCTGGAGGCACCAGGCTCACCATCACCGGCTCTGGTTTCAGGTGCAGTGAGACAGAGACAGAGATAGTGAGACAGAGAGACAGATAGAGAGAGAGAGAGACACACCCAGATATTATGCACCGCTGGTCGGGGATTTAACACTACACAATTGCTTTATGACGTGTTTTTAAAACGCCTTTGGGACATTTTGTTACTTTCGACATGTTCACAAACCTTAAAGTCATGCAGTCCTGTCAAACGGAAGATGGTAAAAAGTTTTATACTATTCATGGACATTTATCATCAGTCAGATTTTTGTAAAAGCTTTTTAAGACACCCAACTTTGCTATCGTATATTGATTTTTACTATTTTAGACCAGGATTCCACAGGCTTTAACAACATATGAGGGGTATAGGGAGAAGTTTCACCTCACAAAACATTTCCTTAGTACCACTCATACTACAGTACATACCATCAACACATTATAATTAACAGCACACAACAGCATATGAATTATATAATATAGTTGGAATAATTACTATTAAGATACAATAAAACATAAACATACTGTACTCAGATAGTGAAGTATATTGTTATCCAGCATGCTATTGTATTAAATGATCCTGGATCAAATTATATTCAATAATTGTGTGTGTTTTAACTGTGTTATATATACTAGAATAGTGGTACATAATGGTAAAGTGTCTCATTTTATTTCATATTTTACCATATAAATATCTTATGTCACGAAACAATCAAACCTTTTCTTTCTATGGATTCATCTATTTTTTTTAATTAAAATTGAATTAAATTTTTTATATAAATCTATTTGTATTAATCTGTTGTTTTTTTCTTCTTTCCTTACAGCACTGACATGTCTGAAGTCAATGTGACCATCGCAGGTTCAGTGTGTGATGTTCAGTCCTCCGACAGCACAACCATCGTCTGTGTGACCAACGCCCAGCGACGATCCCAGGAAACTAAAGTCCGAGTCAGCATCGGAGACAGAGGCATCGCCAACATGGTGAGAGAGGAACCGTCTGTCATGTCTGCTTATACCAAACATCAATGAACTAATGAATGAAATCTTTATTTACAACAATTAAAAATATTTTTTTATGAAAAATTACCAAAAATATAAAACTATATCAATTAACATTAACATTTCAACATGATACACACACCACAATAAAATAATAAAACAAGCCCCACATCAATGATACGATTAAACTGAATTCAAAGCGTCATAGAGTACGTTTGTCTTGATCCAGTGCTTGTCTCTTCTTTTAGGATGAAGCAGATTTCTTCTACATTGACGTGTGGTCGTCACGGTACACGTGGGGTGGTCTGTCTCCGCCAGAGAAGGGCACGTTTGCTGTTATCACTAAAGGCCAGACCATCCTGCTGGACGAGAGCACCCCTGTGCTCAAAATGCTCCTCATTCAAGGTACAAATATCACAAATATTACTCCATCAAGGGTATTTGGAACGATACAGTATTTGGTTCACCTATTTATTCTATAGGATCAAACTAGCTGTAGTCAGTATGTCATTCGTGTAACAGAAAACCTAAATAACTTTGTTTAAGTGTGTAACCCGCTCTGTGTTACTGTGTGTATGTGTGTGTGTGTGTGTGTGTGTGTGTGTGTGTGTGTGTGTGTGTGTGTGTGTGCTCTTAGGAGGTACTCTGGTGTTTGATGAAGCGGACATTGAGCTGCAGGCTGAGAACATCCTGATCGTAGACGGTGGACGGCTGCAGATCGGCCAGGAGGGGGCGCCGTTCCAACACAAAGCCATTATCACGCTGCACGGACACCTGCGCTCACCTGAACTGCCCGTCTATGGAACCAAGACACTGGCTGTGAGAGAGGGAATACTGGACCTGCACGGTATGAACACACACACACACACCCACTCACTCACTTACAAACACATACACACACACACACACACACACACACACACACACACACACACACACACACACACATTGCTAGTTAGCTTAGATCAGCATAAAGACTAACAACGAAAACAATATTGTAAAAATATGATAATGTGCAAACTGTTGATGATTTTTGCTAGAAATAAAATGTCATTTTGCAAGTTTGTTCATAAATACATGATGGATAAATACATGATGACACATGTTCAAACATAGAGGGCAGTATTGTGCTACTTACTACTGTCGTTTTGCTTTGGGGATATATAAAGTGTGCTGTCTCTATCCATAGGTATCCCTATCCCCGTCACATGGACACACCTGGCCCAGACGGCGGCTAGCGGCGCAGTCACTATCACTCTGATGAAGGGCGTCAACTGGAAGGTCGGAGATGAGATCGTCATCGCCTCAACCGGCCACAGGTAAAGCCACACCTTTAAGCACAAACCAAAGCTATTCAGGAACATGCTTTTTAAAATATACTGTTGTTATAACCAAATATTTTACCCCAACAAAAAAAAAGTTTGTTCCTGAAAGGGAAACGTGGGAAGAAATAACATCAATAATAATACAATAACATAGTACTTGCACATTTTGACTTTGTTTGTGATAATTGTAAATTATGTGTTTTTTTGTGTGTCATTTATAATAATTATACTGTCATTTTGCTTTTGGGATATATACAGTAAGCTATCTATCCATATTTACACAGTTATTTAGTTCTGAAATGCCCTTTTTTCAATGCCAATCATCTCTACTGTTTTAACATTCTATAGACTGACACTGATAAAAAAACAAATGTGTGCAGCTGCAAGTAGAAATAATCGCTGTTTGTTTTCTAGGCACAGCCAGAGAGAGAACGAGGTGAGGAGGATCGCGGCGGTGTCAGCTGACGGCTTGACTCTGACCCTGACCGAAGCGTTAGAATACCAGCACCTCGGGGTGTCCGTCACCCTGCCTGACGGAACAGTGTTCCAGGGCCGAGCCGAGGTGGGACTGCTCACCAGGAACATCGTGGTACGGGGCTCACAGCACCAGGAATGGGACGACACCATCGAAGCCTGCCCCGAAGGATTTAACACAGGTACAAAGCTGTGTTAAAGTTTTTTTTTTTTTTTTTTTTTACAATAAGACAAAGACATATACACACAATAGTCAGTAAGGACCTGTTGCCTTAAAGGTGCACTATGTAACTTTGGGTGTGTCAGAGAAGTGAACATTTTCTAAGGTATATTCTCATGACTGAATAAACAAACTTTGTATAAATGTTTTTTTCTTTGTTTTTACTATCTCTTATATGCGATTTCTAATGTCTAATCTTGACACAGGGTTGTAAAACCCTGTAAATCACTTTGATTGGCCTTGTGTCTGAATTGTGCTATAGAAATAAACTTGCCCTGCCTTGCACTAACATGTATAATGTATGTTATCAAAGGAGTACTATGCAGTCTTAACATCTTTCTGTCCTCTGTGCTGCAGGTGAATTCTCCACTCAGACCTGCTTCCAGGGACGGTTTGGAGAGGAGACGGGCAGCGATCAGTTCGGAGGCTGCATCATGTTTCACGCTCCCAGACCCAATGAGAACCTGGCCATCGGCAGACTGGAATATGTCGAGGTGAAAAGCTTCAGAATTCTCCTTCTAACTTATTATTTACAGCTAATTATATACATCAGATTACTTTTACTCTTTTGTAAATTGTATAATGTATTCATGTTTATACTGTCTTAATACGGCGGGCACTCGTGGTGTAGCGGTTAGAGCACTCATCAATAGAGGCTCAGTCCTCAGAAGCAGTAGACCATGAGTTTGAATCCGGCCTGTGGTCATTCTCTGCATGTCATTCCCCCCTCTGCCCCATTACATCTCTGTCTCTCCAAAACAATCCAATAAAAGCATTTAAAAAAAATAAAAAATCTTTAAAAGAGAGAAAATAATAAAACTCCTGTAACCTTAAATAAGTTGAACCTTTATCTTGAAATAAACTATGGAAAAATGCTTGAATTATACTCAAGTCTAAAAAGTTGTATGAACTCCTTGTTAAGTCTTTTATGCTCTTTATGCCACACAGGTCTACCACGCGGGCCAGGCCTTTAGACTGGGACGTTACCCCATCCACTGGCATCTGATGGGGTACGTGAACTACAAGTCGTACGTGAGAGGCTGTGGCATCCACCAGACCTTCAACAGAGCCGTGACCATCCACAACACACACAAGCTGCTGGTGGAACACAACGTCATCTATGACATCATGGGCGGGGCCTTCTTCATCGAGGACGGAATCGAGACAGAGAACATCCTGCAGTACAACCTGGCCGTGTTCGTCAAACAGAGCACCAGTCTGCTAAACGATGACGTCACTCCCGCTGCCTACTGGGTTAGTTGGTTATTGTAGTTTATTTCCATCACATAGATAGTTTATTTCAAGTATAGTTCTTGTTGTTTACTTACTATTTTGTGGTTACGTAGTTGATGTGCTTTGTCCTGGTTTTGTGAACTTTTTTTGGATGAATTTCATGCTTGCATCTCTGTCAAGCACTTTGTAACTTTGTTTTGAAGATGTTTAGTATTACATACATAACATAACACGACAAAGGTGTCATCTTAAATGACACATTGTCATCGTTTATTTCTACTTTTACTGACCGAAAAGGTGTTGAAGGTTGAAGCATTTGCTTATTGCACCATAACCCCTTTTTTTACATTATACTTTATTTTATTTGTTTTTTTCCGTAGGTCACCAATCCAAACAACATCGTGCGACACAACGTGGCGGCGGGGGGCACCCACTTTGGGTTCTGGTACCGAATGCACAAGCACCCGGACGGGCCCTCCTACGACGCAAACATCTGCCAGAAACGGGTTCCCCTGGGGGAGTTCTCCAACAACACGGTGCATTCACAGGGCTGGTTCGGAATCTGGATCTTCCAAGACTACTTCCCCGTGAAGAACGGAGGGTGCCGCTCCAAAACTCCGGAACCGGCCGTATTCCGTTCCCTCACCACTTGGAACTGCGAGAAAGGCGCCGAGTGGGTGAACGTGGGCGCGGTTCAGTTCGAAAGCTTCGTTATGGTAAACAATGAGAAGGCAGGCATAGAGGGGAAGCGTATATTCCAGTGGGCCGTCAGTGGTTTCGGAGAGGAGGGAGGAGCGACCGTGTCCAACAGCACCATGGTAGGCCACGTAGATGAGCTGGGACTGGGGGAGAACTACTGCACACAGAGAGGTATCCTTACGCCTTTTGACGATGGCTTGAGCGTCCTTAACACCAAGTTCATCAACTTCGACCGCGGCTCCTGCACAGCGTTTGGGGTGACCACGATCGACGGGACCTGTTTAGACAAGTGTGGAGGCTGGGCAGTGAGGTGTGGGGGCATCCAGTACTTCAACTCCCCCAACAAGGCCCGCTTCAGGTGGGAGCATGAGGTGCAGCTGGTGGACATGGATGGCTCGCTCACAGGTACGTGGTCTACAATAGCGAATTGGGAAATGTTTATGAATGAAATGCACATGTTTATCAAGTTGTCAAATACATGGTCTGTGTGTTTCTAAACACATCTTTTAAAACACAACATCTGGTTTTTCAGAAAATATGTTTTATTAAAAGAAATTAAATTTTAGTCTACCATGAACAGGCCAAAAGCAATGATACCTAATAGTGGCTAATAATAGTGGCTCAAAAATATGTTGTTTTATATTTTCAGGAATCACCATAAAATTACATATATCAGTTTTTCAAAAGTCTCTACGTGTGTGCATCCAACCTGACTTTGTGTGACCCATATTTTCCTTGTATTCAGGAAACGTCGACCACAAAGTTGTGCCCATGAACGACCTGCTGGACCCGGCTCACTGTACGCAGAGTGCAGAGTGGAGCGTGGGGGTCCCCGCCGCCGTCTGCGACAACACAGTCAACTTCCATCGCGTGTCATTCAACAACCCCACCCCCACCACTCTGCAGGGAAAGGATGCCGTCTTTACCAACGACCACGGTATTCAAACACACAATTTCAGTAAAGAACCGTTATGATTATACATAGTATGTCTTTATTCGAGAAGGTGCACTATGTAGTTTCATGGGAGGGGTATTTGTTTACATTTTAAAGGCCTGCACTTTACAAAACATATTTACTCTACATTTAATTATTAGTATTGAATATTTCATGTCATCATAAATCAAAAATAATTTCGAGGCACCCGGAACCAAACGTAAGGCTAGAATATGTTTGTAAACCAAATGTATATATAAAAGTCTCTGTTGTTATACAAGACAGGTTTGTTTTGTTATTTGTATTGCTGAAATGTTGTGTTTTTATGTCACTATTACAGGAAGCAGTTTCGTCCCCTATATGAAGAAGAGAATGACTCATAAGTTGGGCTGGATGGCCTTGCTGCCGTCCGGACAAACCTACAACTGGTTCTTCAAAGACATGGATCACATCACCAACATCACGTATGACGCAAAGTTCTACGGCTTCAAGGTACATGAAAAATCTTTTATACGTGATAGTTATATATAGTTCATAATAGTGATATATTAAATGATATACAGGATTCCCACGGACATGAAATTCCCGAAAAAAGTTGTAACATTTGAAAAAAAATCACTGTTTTCCATGCCTGGAAATGGATTAAAATGGACAGAATGTTTTTGGAATTCATACTTGATACCGCTTCTGTTTAAAATATGTACATAAAAAATTCCCAATATTCATAATAGAAGTGCTGCACCTGCTGTTTGATGATTTACACTTTGCTATGTGATACCCATTGGGGATGCAGCTAGTTGGTTAGTTGTTCAGACAAAGTAAAGTTAGAATGGAAGAATGTACACTCGTATTTTCTTTATATATATATTTGTATTTTTCCCCCTTAACTCAGACGGATCAATACGTGATCATCAAACACAACTTCACCCAGAGTCCAGACAGATTCAGAATCACAGACGAGAGAAACGGCTCATCCACTCCTCTGACCTTTAGCAATAACAGCAACGGAGACTGGTACTTTGACGAAGCAACCAACGACCTCACCTACCTGGGTAAGACACCTATCTATCTATCTATCTATCTATCTATCTATCTATCTATCTATCTATCTATCTATCTATCTATCTATCTATCTATCTATCTATCTATCTATCTATCTATCTATCTACCTAGCTATGTTAGGCTTTACATGTAGCCTACACACTAGATAAACCTGCCTGTTTATTAGCAATGTTATTGTTATTGGTCTAAATCCACAAGTTATATCACAGTAAGACATTCTATTTTCGACAAATAACTATTTTCTACAAATACAATGGAACTTGAGTACCGGGTTTAGTATAATTAAGTTGATTCACTGCTAAAATTACACAGGAGCATTGAGAAACTGTCTGCTTAATTTGTGCTTCTTCATTCATTTGACATTGTTTATGTGTCCGCAGTCTCCGGTAAAACGAGCCAGCGTCGGCGCCGTAGCAGCGTGGACCGTTCCATGTCCGACACCGCGGTCAGCTTGAAGGTTTACCGCTGCTTCTATCTAGACTGCATCGCGCCAACACCTGCACCTCCGGCCACACTCGCCCCAATACCCGACACCCGGCCTGCAGACTTTATGTACGTTTTAACCCACAATGCAACATGTTTCTCTTCACCAAACTAATTCAAACTCACTACCTGCTATGGTCAGACAGCAGTGTTGTCATTTATGTCCTCTGTCTGTTAACCCTTACTTACATACTATGGCAATGTCAAAACTGCTTTTTCAAGTTAAAGTCCTGCTCTAATAAATGTTACTTAAGTAAGTATTTGAGTATGAATAGCCAAATGCACTTAAAGTCATCACAGATCAATTTGGTTTCCTTAGAACTATATGTGATAATGTTGACTGTTTTGGTTTCCCTAACACTATAATGTCCTGTGTGTGTCTCTGTAGTCGCTGGTCCGATGCCTCTTTCTGGGCAAGTTCAGCTGAGAATAACTTCACTGCACCGGCAGAGGGCTCTGATGTGGTCATCCCCTCAGGTGACTGAAACAAACGTTACATTGTGTAAAGGGGATATGGGCGATTTTCAGAAAATACTTAGAATAGGATGAACAAACTTAACGCATTTTAATATAAAGTCTGCTGGAAATGCACCTGTTGGAAGACAAAGAAGAAGTTCTATAAAATAAACAACTGAATACATCTTCTCATCACTTGATATTGTGAAAAGACTTGAGGCAGTGGTGGATGATGCCATCTTTAGTCATTAGCTTCTTGTCCTTTAAGGCCACCGTAGCTTCTGTAAATTCTCCCAAAAGGACGGATAGACATACGGAGCATAGCAACCTAGATTTTTCCACTCTAGATGATGCCAAAATACAAATTATTACACACTGCACCTTTAAAGTTCACAATAATACCACCATATACTGTCATTGTAATACATTTATTTCTCCATCAAACCAAAGGGAAGTGGGTTGTCTTGGACAGCAACACTCCTGCTCTCAACAAGCTGACAGTGGTTGGGATTCTAGAGGTTCCCGACACCATGGAAAGCTCTTCCTCCAGAAAGAGACGGGCTGAGCCAGAGAACAACACAGTGGTGGTGGATGCTGTCTACATCTCCATACAGGTCCGTGAGTCAATACTATGTCCTGCCCTAATGATTAGGATTAAATGCTGGTGTAGGAAAAACACTACCTCATGTGTCTAAAGGGGGTGCAAGAATGAACACAAACCTTTAATATCACTCTTAATGTTGCATACGTAATGGTAGAACGTAGTAACCTTATTTTTTAATTCACAACTAAACAACATAAATATACTGTACATACATGCATAGATAAATATATATATTCTTTAACATTACATAAGAAATCCTTTTTACCCAAATCCAAATGAAACTATATAAGAAAATTACTCATTCTTAACTCAAGAAAAACTTTTATTTATGTTATTTTTTATAATGAAAATGCATTTCAAAAGCATGTTGTCATCTTGGACTGTCTTTGGCTGTGTTCAGGGCGGCAGGATGATCGCGGGATGGAAGGACCAGCCGTTCAGAGGGAAACTCCAGATCAAACTGAGAGGAACACACAGCACCCCCGACTGGCCTCTGCCCAACGGACCCAACCAGGGCTCCAGGGTCCTCGGTAAGAAAACAGATAGATAGATAGATAGATAGATAGATAGATAGATAGATAGATAGATAGATAGATAGATAGATAGATAGATAGATAGATAGACAGACAGACAGACAGACAGACAGACAGACAGACAGACAGACAGACAGACAGACAGACAGACAGACAGACAGACAGACAGACAGACAGACAGACAGACAGACAAACAGACAGACGGATGGATATGGATAGATAGATCTATTTTCTTTTAAGAGCTGCCTTCCTAACAATATATTAAACACATAATTTTATATCGTCTATCGTTTAAATCGTCCTGAAACCTTTTTTTGTGTGATAAACTTCATGAAATGTTTCAACTGCACTCGTCATTTCCCTGTTGAATGTGAATGTACAATTTCTCCCTGACACAGGCATGATGTAATTACATGATATTAAATGATGTGGTCCAACAGGTGTGTTTGGTAAACTGGAGCTCTATGGACAGCCTCACAACGTTTACCACACAAAGCTCTCTGCCACTTCTGCTGCTGGATCCAACACCCTGAACCTGGCACAATCTGTCGACTGGCAGGTCCGTGCTTTCACCTTAAACAGTGTCTATGTGTTGTATGCTATGATGGTTTTCCTTATATAAAACTGGTACTAATACAACTACTGCCTAAGCTTTTATTCAGTCATTTTGTTTACATTTCTGCCTGTGTGTGTGTGTGTGTGTGTGTGTGTGTGTGTGTGTGTGTGTGTGTGTGTGTGCGCGCGTGCGTGTGCAGGTTGGAAACGAAGTCGCCATCTCCACCACCAGTTACAGCGCGTGGGAGACGGAGAAACGTCAGATCACCGCCGTGTCAGCGGACGGCCGCATCCTGACCCTGAACCAGCCTTTGACCCACACTCACATCGGTCAGTACTGGAGTCGTTTGTAGTAACATGCAGACACGCCGTACAGTTGTTCTGGGCCCTGGACTAAGGGGTGACGCCAGGACGTAGGTTGTTCTAATATTTTAAGGGCCGTGAACATTCATTCTCTCTCTGTCTGCAGGTGAAACCCACTCTGTCTCCGGTGGCTCTCTCTCCTACACTCTGGCGGCTGACGTGGGTCTCTTGAGCAGAAACATCCAGGTCATCGGTGAGGAGTATCCAGAGATGATGAAGGAGTCTTACGGAGCCAGGCTGCTGGTGGGAGTCTACTCCTCGGCAGGGATCGACTATAAAGGTATGGAGAGCAAATCATGTGTATATAAAGTATGTTTATTATTACTGAATACTGTCTTCAACTGTATATGTTGGTTTATGAGCTCTAACCACTACACCACGGGCGCCACTCATCAAAAAAGTTTGAACCAAATCCATAAAAAAACAATTTGTTTCTGCCGATACTTATTATTTTCATAATTAATTAATTTTTGCATACAAGGCACATGTAGTGTGACACATGTATTAGCCATACATGATCAGCTGGTTCTAGTTATACTGATTATATTTTCTCTCAAATTAAGATCAAGTTATTTATTATTTGATAGTTTTATTGTGATATAATAAGTGCCCAGATGTATATGTGTATATTTACATTGTTTGCACATTATATTCATATAAAAACACATTTAATCACATCATGGTTTGATATGTTCTCTATATAGGCACAGCTCAGATCAGGAACGTAGAGTTCCACCACTCCGGGCAGGAAGGCTGGATCGACGAATACGACCCGCGTTACTCTGTGTCCTTCCTCAACCTGGGACGGGTACGGAAAAACACACACACTCACACTCCCATGCAATCGCACAAACACACACACACACACACACACACACACACACATTATATTATATTATATTAAACTATGACTATGAAACTATGAAGATAAATTCAAATTGACGCCCCCCTGAATTTGAGAAATTAATTAATCTAGTAATGTGATGGTGGACATGTCCAGCACACTTGTATTAATATAATTGAGGATTTGATTTGATTTGGTGCTATTTGATGAAATAGGAGGAGATGGGAAATATATAAAGAGGGGAAATTATGTAATTTAATTCAAAATAATGGATGGAATATAAAATGAATCTTGTTATCTTCTGTGTGTTTTCAGGTGTCAGGTGAGGACACGTACGTCCAGGGCTGTGCATTCCACGACGGCTTCTCTCCGGCCATCGGAGTCTTTGGGACGGAGGGGCTGAAGGTGGACGACAACGTGGTGCACCACACTGTGGGAGAAGGTACACACCAGCGCCTGCACAGTCAATAGGATTTACTAATGCTATACAGTGTAAACATTTGGCATAACTTTCTCGATGGTGCTACAAGGAATTTTTAAATATTTCTTCAAATTTTTCCTCTGATGATCATGAATGACATGTAACAGCAAATGAGACTATCAGTGCAAAGAATGCTATTTTTTTATAGTTCTCTTAATGCCTTTGTCATGGGTACGCTCACCCAGTAACAACAGCTGGCGTAGTAAAACACTACCGCTTTTGTCCAAAGGGGGTGCAAAAATTAACACAAATTGAAAGTTTTGATGTGTCCTTGTTTTCAGGCATCAGAATCTGGGGCAACAACGTGACAGTGAGGAGGAACCTGGTGATGATGTCACTGTGGCCCGGATCCTATCAGGACCGAGAGGAGCCGTACAACTTTGCCTGGAACGCCGCCATAGAGGTGTGCGCTCTCAAATATTATAAGATCAACCACTTCTACTGCAAATATCTATTCATATCTTTATGTATCTATATATCTATATCATTTATTACTGCAAATATCTACTGCTGCATTTATCAATTGTAGTTGTTTGAAAGTTGTTTGTTTTTGGCATTTTTCTTTTGTAAATTGTCTTTATGCAAATGTTTCAATATAACAATAATTGATATTGTTTTTTTTTTAGGTCAATGAGGGAACAAACGTAGTGCTGCAGCATAACATTGTGGCCGGTTATGAGCGAGTCGCGTATCGCATCGATGGTGAACCGTGTGCAGGTAACGGGAAACGATTTGAACCAAATAGATTTTTAGCTGCATTTACTATTCGTGACTCAGAACTAATTTTGTCACATAAAAGCAACCCCGTCCATTCCAAATGAAATAACTTTTCCAGGATTCTTAGTCAGAGGAGAAGCAAGGAATTTGACGGCAATGCAATTAGATATGTTCCCAACATTTCAACCAATACAATTGACGGACCTAAAAAACGTTTTGGTTTTAATGCTGTTGTCATGTTAAGCAAATAAACTGAATATAAAAAATAATAATAATATAAATATAAAAATTTAAACATAGATTATATTAAAAAAATATAATTTTTTATTAGTCATCCATTAATAATAAATTATAAACTAATTTGTTAAAAACTAGATGAAAATATTAACGTGTAATTTATGATCAGAGAAATGTTTTGACTTTTACATACATATATAAAAGTTCCTTGTAGCTCCTTTAAATAAGTTTTTTTTTTCCGCCATGACTTTTGCAGGTTCTCCCAACGCCAATGAGATGTGGCTTCAGAACGAGGCTCACGGGGGAATCTACGGAGTGTTCATGAACAAAGACGGTTTGCCCGGCTGCAGCCTCATACAGAACTTCTTCATCTGGAAGTGCTTCGACTTCGGCATTTACTTCCAGGTAACCGATCTACCTCTGTTTTCTTAAACTTATCTTAATTAATTGGCTTAGCACAGGTAGCATTTTATGAGCAGAAATTCACTGTCAAAGTAATTTTGCAACAAGAGTTCCTCCAGAATCGCTGATGTAAAAAGTTATTACAGTCTTGACTGGCAAATATTTACAAGAACTGAATTTAGGATTTATTGAAATAATTTAGATTTGGGTTCATAATAACTGAATGTAACTCCTCTTCTGCAGGTCAGCATGAGTGTAATGATGTCCAACCTGACCCTGGTGGAGAACGGGATGGGTGTCATGCCCATCATCTACTCTCCTGCCTCCGTCACACACAGATACGCTGATAAGACCGTACAGATTGAGGTGAGAGGGGCTGTTTTCACTCACCATTGTCTTTTCACTTTTAACTATCATCATTTAGTTTCAAAGTATTTAACAATATTTCAAGATTGACTTCTTATATACAATAATTTTAGTTTTGTTTTTAATTTATAGTATGCTAGTGTCTTAAGGCTGTTTAAAATGTGTGTATTTAATGTGGTCTGTATGCAATGTGTCTGTTATGCACCAACATGCATCATGGTATCCTACACAATAAAATGACAATAAAGGCTTTCAATTCTATTCTATTCTATTCTATTCTATTCTATTCTATTCTATTCTATTTCACGTTCCACATTCTCATCTTTCCATTTTTTACCCAGAATTCCATTGTAGTTGGCAAAAGCCCGAGCTTCAACTGCTCAGACACTTTGCCCGCCAGCGACTTTAATCTTGAAGGAAGCAAAGACCATCGAGCTGCGAGACCGCCCAACGGTACAGTAAACACTACCTGCTGCTATGAAATTAAAAAATATATTTAAATTATTTTCTTTTAATGTAGAGACACTTAAGCACTAGGCTGGAAAAAAGTGGCTTTGAATCAAGGCCTTCAGTGTTTTGAGATTTGTCTCCATAGGATATATTTACACATGTGTATCGGTAAAAGGTCTAATTGGCAAAATAGTTATGACATGGAATTAAGAATGTGTAGCTCATTTTTCAAATTCACCAAACCATTTAATATAAGGAAAAGAGAGTCCTCTCGTTATTTAAAAATTGCTGAGATTTGACCTCGTGGTTAAACTATAAAACATACTTTTCATCAGGTGGTGGCAGATCTGGAATCTGTTGGCCCAATTTCTTCTCCAGTCACAACAGCGGTCCAGAGATGGGATATTCTCTGGCCACCAGCTACAACGCCATCAAGGGACTGATGACAGTCAAGGGTAAGTTCAGGCTCACTCGCAAAGTGATTTTATAAAATGTTACGAAGTCGAATTGTAACTATCTTTTTTCACTGATTTGAAAAAGCAAATGTATTCCTCTCCTCCTTATTTTCCTTGCTTATTTTTTCCAGACACGACGTTCATCGGTTTCAATCAGGTTTGCTCTGGCGAGTCGGACTTCATGTTTATGACCAACCCGGAGAACGAGGACCTGCAGCACCCGGTGCACGTCTCAGGCATCAAAGTGTTCGACAGCGCCGAGGACAACAAAGTCTTCATTCACAGGCCCGACGTTAAGTAAGTTATTGTACAGAAAGATATACCAGACAAAATCATCAAATAAAGTGCATGAATTATACATTTTGTATGATAATGAGATAATTTATAATAATTTCAAAAAAACTTGAATAAAAATTAATTTGAGATTTGAGACGCCTATTGAAAATTATACATATAGATACAACTACCTACAATGAAATGACAAGAGCAGGGATTTTTTTCATAGCTACAGTGCTTAACTTTTTCATATAAATGAATGTCGGTCACATTCAAGCCATCGCCGAACGAGTTGACACAAAGTTAGCCTATCAGCTCCACAAAACTCTCTGCATTTCTCAGTATGGCAGCCTCTACAAATTGGTGACGCCCCACACCGACACTGGCGCTGGAGCTCAGAAAAATCCCAAGAAGTGCCCAAGAAATGTTTCAATTGTTGATTCTACTGCTAAGAAAATAATAATTGATTGGATTTATATAGCGCTTTATTTCTCTGTGACTCAAAGCGCTTTACAGGGTTCCAGGTTCAATTCGTTCACACATTGTCATACCAGTGGTGGTAAACTACGATAGTAGCCACAGCTGCCCTGGGGCAGACTGACGGAAGCGTGGCTGCCATTCAGCGCCAACGGTCCCTCCGACCACCACCTCAAACATACAGCAATCATACACAATCACACAAGTCAAGTTGGGTGAAGTGTCTTGCCCAAGGACACAACAACCATGACACAGGTGGCCGGGCGGGGATCGAACCGCCAACCCTTGGATTGTTGGCCAACCCACTTAACCACCTGAGCCACAGTCGCCCCGGACTAAAAATAAAATATCTGGACGTACAGCAGAAGTCATGTATAGGTTTTAGATGGCTAACTTTGTTTCTGTGCATTAGGTTAGCAAACCCGTCGGACTGCGTGGACATGGACTGCGATGGCAAGAAGAAGGCCTTGCTGAAGGACCTTGACGGTTCCTTCCTGGGTGCGGTGGGCGCGGTGGTGCCCCAGTCTGAGTTTGAGTGGGACGGAGACGCCAGGAGGGGCCTGGGCGACTACCGCATCCCCAAAGTGATGCTCACTTTCCCCAACGGCAGCAAAATCAACATCGACCAGATTGCTCAACACAGAGGTAACTAGACCAACAGAGCAGAAAGCAAAGAGATAGAGACACTTAATATGAACTTGTACGGTAAATGTTAAAGCAGCGTGTTCATATTGTCAGCATTTTTATTTTAAAGGTGGAATCGCCGATTCTGTAGAATGTTTGTTGTAAAAAAAAAAATGCTTTGTCACAATCAGTGTATATCTCCTCACAATCTGCCTCTATCTGTCTGTACTGTATGCCCACTGGAAAACAAAATCCAGTGTTAATACACATCCTAGGCTCTGTAAACTTGTATGTACTGTATACAGAGGGGGCCCACTGTAGCTAGCGACATGCCCTTTTAGGCTGTGTATTAACACACAAAATTCACTGATTTTGACAAAAAGGGATTTTGACAAAAAGCCTTGTCCAGAATATCTGACTCCACCTTTAACAAGATAAATAAACCTTATTTAACCTTATATTTTAACACATCATTGAAACACCATTCTGCTTCTTCTGTCTCTAGGTGTGATCAGGAAGAACTGCACGTACATGAGTTCGTGGCAGAGCTACGCGTGTTTCGCTCTGAACTACCGTCTGCTGGTGATAGAGAGTCTGGACGCCGACACAGAGACCAGACGTCTGTCCCCCGTCGCACTGCTAGGAGACGGATACTTGGATCTGATCAACGGTATAGGACCCGTGCTGCAGTAGTGATGTTCCAATTCTTTATTTTTTTTTATTTAAAGGAAAAAGAAATGTAAATGCACCCAAAAAAAACTTAAATGAGTGATAGGATGGGGACTCTGATAGATTGTGGTTACTGTTTCCACTGAAGATGATTACATATCTAAATCTAAATTATCTCTAAAAGAAAAAATGGAACTTTAAACAGTACTAATGTGTCTTTACCTTGTCCCCCAGGCCCCCAGGATCACGGCTGGTGTGCGGGCTACACCTGTCAGAAGAGAGTGTCTCTGTTCCACGGCATGGTGGCCACCGCTCACTCCTACGACGTCTTCTTCAGCAGCGTCAGCCCGCAGAAAGTCCGACTCATGATGCTCAATGCAGACACAACAGAGGTCAGTATATGTGAAGCCTACATTAGGATAGACTTTAGCTTTATTTAAAGGTGCTACGAGGAACTTTAAGTTTGGGTTTTAGTAGTGTTTTTACTACATCAGCTGTAGTTCCTGGTTGAGCGTATGACAAAGGCATTGAGAAAAACTATTAAAAAAAAAGCATTCTTTGCACTGATGGTCTTTTAAAGAGAGACATGGCAAAATAATAACTGAATGTCTTAAAATGTGTAAAAAATGTAATATTAACTTTCAGAGTTGTTATTTATTTTCCTGTTTCTTGTAGCCAAATTGTATTATTGTTTCACCTATATATAGATATAGGTTTCTAGTTACATCTTCATGCTGTTTTGCATAACGTTGAAAGCAAAGCGATAACATGCCCTAGAATACACTTCAGTTCAGCTTCACTTGAGTTACTTTTCATGACTCACACACCTTTTGTTTTTGCAGAGCGTGGTGGTGTCAATATTCTTCTCCAAGCCTCAGCGGTATGATGTTTACGTCGACAATGTACTGGTGGCTCCGACTAACGCCAAGTGGGAAGATGACAACAGCGACTACACACTGAACAAGCCCACCTATGCAGGTAACGTGACCGTACATATAAAAAACATATTCTTTTATGTCGATTAATATTGTCAATTTCTTTTTAAGTACATAGGCTTCACTGGCAAATAAAGCCTATTTTAATTGAATTACAGAATACTTTTGACAAAGAAATTAGACAAATACCCATAAAGGGTAACGATATTACAATTTATCTGAATCGTATTGGAAATTTCCCTACATATTAAAGATGCATTTATAGGGGGAAATGTTTTGATAAGTGAATCGGTAAGAATGTTTTTTTTGTACATTGTCTAGGTAACAGATACAATAAAGCTTTTTCTATTTTTATTCCATCCTTCCAGGTCAATATGTCCCCGAGCTGAACGCCACTCAAGGCACCAACTACTTTGACCAGGAGTTCAAGATGCTCAGAGTGACGGTGAGAGGGTCCGGACCGGTGGAGATCCGCACAGCGCCGGTTCTCTTCATCTCCTTCGAGCTTCCCGCCATGACAGAGGAAGAGTTCTTTGGACCCGGTCTGATTACCAACCTTGCCGCGTTCCTCAAGGTTTAATATTATATGTTTTTTTCATATATTTGAATAATCTTATGAGCAATCTTTTAGCATATGAAAAGATGGAGCACTCCGTCGCGTAGTGGTTATAGTGAGTACCATATTGGCTCAGGTTTCGTCACAGTAGTCGCGGGTTCGAGTCAGACCCGTGGACCTTTACTGCATGTCATCCCCCCTTTCTCTCCACATTTTAACTAGATAACTAGACAATATTATTAAGATGAATAGGTAATTGTAGTGAATTTCAATTATGTTGATAGCAAATGTATATATTTGATAAGAATTATTATATCAGTGATTATGAAGCTGATAACTCATTATGACTTAGGAAGAAAGGGTGAGATTAAATAAGTTATCTTCTTCTTTTCAGCCCTTTTCGAACGGGTAAAGCAAGTGTTAGACAGTTTCTTTTCAGTTGTGGTTTACTTTGTTTGTATATATTACTTTATTATATATGTCAACTTGTTTCATCATTTTATTTTATTGTCTTTCTTTTCCTTTGTCTCTTTTTCTTTACTTAAATACTAAAATATAATATATACTACCGTAAAATATTTTCAATTCAATATGTTAACAGTTATTTTTCCCTCAAGGTTCCCGCGAATATGATCCGCATCACAAACATCATCCGGGAAGATGGCCGACGCAGGAGGAGAGACACTGGAGGACTGAAGGTGGAAATCGAGATCAAGAAACCTCCAGTACAAACGACCAGCAATAGCACCAACGGTTAGTCTAATGTCAGGGCTATCAGACTGCCAACAAATGGTCACATTTCGTATTATTATAGCAACTTAGTTTACCGGCAGTAACTTGATAAACAGAATACCAATCCACCGTCACTTGGGTGACACCTGGGTGTCTTTGTTTCCACTGTAACTCTCTCTACATTTCATCAGCCATCTCTTTGCTTCTTCTCGCTTGCACACACAACCGGACTCTTTCGCTACTCAACTTAACTGACACCGCTACGCTACTGCTACCGCTCGCTCTCCTTTGCTCGAACGCACGCGCACTAACGTCACTAATACAACACACCTGCCATTCTCGCTCTCACTTAACGCTACTCTCGTAACATTATTTCATTAATGCTACGTCGTACCAGGAACTTAAAGGTGTTGTCAAGGTTACGCATATCAGGCCAATGACATGTGGAAAAAGCAGTGAAAGCATCTGGATTGCACGACTTTTTATGATACATGAATTAAAGATGAGTTTCGACAGAATCAGCGTACCTGATTGTACATGAAAAATATATATCTGCGCATATATACGCTCGTGGGAGGTTTTATTTTTGGAAAACACACAAGAATTGTAAAAACCATAGTGAATGATGAAGCTATAATGTTAATACAGAGATCATTTCTCTGTATATTTTAGCGGAGAGACATGCACGTCTGGCGGAAAATGAAACGGACTGGAATGGTGAGCTGAATAGTGTCGCTGCCGACGGGCGCTGTGTGGATTCTCTGGTCTGTTAACACGGGATAGAATATTCCTCTGTAAATTTAAGAGGAGAAGCGCGATCGTCTGGCGAAAAAAATAAAAATAAAAGGCGAGACTCGTGAAGTGTTGCGTTGCTGCCTGCGCGCGCTATGTGACTGCTCCACAGTCTATATAAAAGCTGCTCTAAACTGTTAACATTAAAAAATAACAAGCGCAACATAACGTATCCCTTCGCATGGTTCTCATTAACACTCACACAGCCGGTCTGACTCGATAGCAGCACCCTGCAGCAGCGACACACACACTATGTATAATGTAATTCATTTTTCTGTTAGCAATAATTCAGCTATGAGACATTTTGACCTTAAAGTAGCTATGAGGAACTTTTAAATATTTCGGAAACAGTCAAATTTTCCCCCAGATGATCATAAATTACATGTAACAGCAAACGAGACCATCAGAGCAAAGAACACTATTTGTATATATGGTATTTCCTAATGCCTTTGTCATGGGTACGCTCAACCAGGACCTACAGCTGGCATAGTAAAAACACTACCGCTTTTGTCCGAAGGGGGTGCAAGAATTAACACAAACTGAAAGTTCCTCTGAGCCACTTTAAAATCAAAAGCACGTTCTAATGTCTATTTATTACCAAATCATTTATCAGTTGGGCCTAATATAGTTCAAATGGGAAAAATATGTGAATAATTGTGTTTTGTGTTGCAGGTCGATTGAAGGTTTGCCCAAAACATTTTCTGCTTGTGCCCTTAAAAATGTCAAGCTTTCAATACATAAAAAAAAAATTATTCTATCGCCATAAAAAAAATGCAATATTGGACTATACATTCCGATCTAGTCCACTAATAGCCAACCTCTCTCTCTCTCTCTCTCTCTCTCTCTCTCTGTCTCCTTTGTCTTTTCAGATGAGGATGACTTCAACTTCTTGAAAAACGTAGCTGATGAAATTGGTCAGGCTGCCGTGTCCGGGAACCTCAGTCAGAGCATCGGCCTCAACGTGTCATCAGTGGGCGTTGTCGCCCCTCCTCCACCATCCTCTGACCCCGACTGGAACGCCGTAAGTTTAAGGCTTTTGCACAACAACATTTAGCTTATTTAAAGGTGCATTATGTAGTTTCAGGGGTGGGAGATTTGTTTACATTTGAAAGGCCTGCAGTTAGTTTACTAAACATATTTACTCTACATGTAATTGGAAGTATTGAATTATTCTATCATCATGAATCAAAAAATTTTTTCGAGGCACCTGGAACCAAACGTAAGACTAGAATATGTTTGCAAACTAAACTATGTGCCCTGTTGCCGTAATCAACAACAAAAGTGAAACAGTAACTTTTCGGAAGCTTTCTAACTTCAAACAGTGTTCAAGGGATCCAATTTTCCTGTGAGGAAAGTTTGTTTATTCAGTTATGAGAATATATCTTAGAAAATGTTTACTTCTCTAACACGCCATAGTCCACCTTTTAAATCAATCTATATTCACATTTGTCAATTTAACACAAACTTCCTGCTTTTCCGACCCCAGGAGGCGACTGCGGAGGTGACGAGGGAGGAGCCTGAGGTGAGCTACGTGTCCAGTGTGTCCGACCTCATGCTGATGGTGGAGCCGCTGGTCGGCCAGTTTGTTGGTCCTCTGCAGCAGCAGCCCAGTCTCATGGCCGTGGACGACCAGGTGAAGATTTGATCTGTCTGTCTGTCTGTCTGTCTGTCTGTCTGTCTGTCTGTCTGTCTGTCTGTCTGTCTGTCTGTCTGTCTGTCTATCTATCTATATATCTATCTATCTGTCTGTCTGTCTCTCTGTCTGTCTGTCTGTCTGTCTGTCTCATAGCCGTAGATGAGCAGGTGAAGATTGGGCTTTTTTTTTCCTCCTATTTTTTTTTTCTTCAAATGTGTTACCTTATTTGTTACAAAGTTTACTCGAAGCTGCTCTGTCTGTATTCTGACCTGTGGTGTTGTTTCCAGGGTAACTGTGTCTCTGTTGGTGTGACGACGCTCACGGTAACCGCCAGCCTGAAGAACGCCAGCGGTGTCATCGTGGGCGGACTGGAAGGAAACACCACCATGTTGTTTGTGAACTGCTGGGCCAACTTCACCGACCTGGCCATTACCAACAGCGGTACGACTTCTACAAGCTTATTTAAGATTAAACCACTTGAAACATGTTTAAATCCAGATTCATTTAATTATTTTACTGGGTTTTGTTCCTCGCTTTCAAGACACGGCATATTGCTAGCTATTTTGGGCCCCCTTTGATTAAATGCCCATTTACAGAGCATAGTCTGTGTATTAACAACAAAACAAAATAAATAAATAAATAAATGCAAGCGTAGATATTCACTGATTTAGACAAAAAGTGATTTGGACAACTTTCATTCTCCAGAATCACTGACTCGTTTTGAACTGCACTAACATTTCTTCCTCTCCATTTCCAGGCGAGAACCTGACCATGGTTTTCACTCTGAAGGATTGGGGCGCTCGCTCTCGCTCCTTCTCTGTCAAAGACGCCCCGACAACGCAGTCCCCGGCAACCAGCGGCAACGTCACCGGGGCTACGGTAGAACCGGACGTAACCACCGACGACAACAGCCTCTTCTGCTCCGGTTGTTCTGTGTCTGCCGGCAGTCTGTGTCTGATCAGTGTCATATACACTGTGGCCTGTTGCTCCGATGGCATTTCCACATGCTAGAAAAGGTTCTGTGAAGTTCATACCGGGTTTTATGAAGGATACACCGCAACACGAACAAGTCTGCTATTAAGAAAACTTATGTTAACGTGGGAGATATCACACAAAGGTCTTTTTTTCTCCTACTTTTTAAAAAACACATTCATTAAAGGTGCTACGAGGAACTTTTTAATATTTCTGAAACAGTCTCATTTTTCCTCTGATGATAATAGATTAATTTGACAGCAAACAAGACCATCAGTGCAAAGAATGCAATTTCTATATTGTTTTTTTCTTAATGCCTTTGTCATGGGTACGCTCACCCAGGAACAACAGCTGGCGTGGTTAAAATACTTCTGCTTTTGTCTAACTGGGGCACTAGAATGAACACAAACTGAAAGTTCCTCAGAGCATCTTTAGGATTTGAACTAAAATATTGGGATTTTTGGGTTACATATATGAAACAATGTCAAAAATTTATAAATACAGGAAAAGCTCAAAATGAAAGCAGCCCTCCCCTCTCTCCACAACCTCCGGTGAAATCTGTAATTTTCTGTCTCTTTTGGAGTTCTTTAGTTGTATCATGTGTGAATGTATGTGTCACGTGATCACTCAGGTGTAAGATGCATATTTTTCTATGTTTAAGGTGCAAAAGGGTTTAACTTGAATCTGTTGAGAGATGAAGGAAGACAGGAAGTTTGTATTTTCTTGATGATTGTTTGAAACTTTATTCTCTTTTTCAATAAATTCTATTTTTCATTGATAAACACATCTGTATTGTGACAGTTCATTCTTTTGGATTGCTTGGACACGCTTTATGAATGAGTGAAACGGGGATCCAACTTGATTTTCACCATCAACTTCTCACCACAGCGAAGTTCTTTACAGTTCCAAACAGATCCCAACGAGAGACATTGAAATGGTTTGGATCAATTATGTTAAACTAAGATAAGATAAACTTTACTGTCCTGAAGGAAATTTGTCTTGGGCAAAAGTGCTGGCCACAGCTGCATACAAACAGTAGTGTAATGACTGGAGGGGGGGTGGGGTTGGGACACAGGTGTGGACCCAGGGGCTTCTGAAAGTTATCCCCGGAGGGATAAACACTAAATCGCTAATGCAAATTAGGAGAAGGGGAGAAAACAAAAAACGCAGAACTGTAAGGGCCACACAGGCTACCTTTAATATAACACACTAAACAACAAACTAAACCACCACTGCCAAGCAGCTGAAAGAACAGACACATAACTCAACAGTTATCTTGGAACTCTAAACACAGAGAGCACTCAGAGAGAACCTCTCAATATCCCAGAGGGCGAGACAATGAACAGCACAGCACTGGGGTCTCAGGGCAGATATAACCTCCTCACACCTGGGCTCAATCAGCCAATCAATGCCACACACACCAGATTGCAGTAAGTGAATCAGTTACCACTCTCACGTAGCCGAAAGATTCCGTGTCCTCACAAATAGATTCAGTCCATCACAGTAGACAGTAAAAATGTCTCTTAAAAAAATACTTCAAAAGGGACATTGTTGTCTTTTTATCCACAGACTTTTCACTTTAGTCTTGTGTGTTTCTACTGTTTGGAAACCGTCAATTCAGAATGGACAAAAGCGTTCAAGAAAATTGAGTATAACTAATCAAGCCAATTATTTGCTAATGCTGAACGCAGCAGACTCTGTCCATGGTGCTGAAGGACCATGATTGGCTGAATGTGCTCGTTTCCTCTTTAGCGATATGTTCGCGCGTCACTAGAGGGCGGGAGGCTCCTTGGCAAAACCTGTTGGAGTTATGCTGCACTGAGGCACTGAGGCTCAGTTACTGTGACGTTAATAAAAAGTCTTTCTTGACCAGGTGAACACTTTTAAAAGGACAACAAATATATATCATTTAAGTACTAATTGTTAACATTTTGTTTTTGTGTTCGAAGCTTATAGTCGACAGTACTATTCGCACCAGGAGTGGACTAGCGTCTTTTCAGCGCACATCTGCCTCGCCTGGGAGGGAGGAGACGGCCCCGACAGAGGAACAATTAGTTTTACAGCCTTAATTTGCGCCCTCCATTTAGCCTTAAGATAACGGCACAATGTGGGCGTGTTTTTCTTCTCGCCCCCTTTCTTAAACTTTTGCGCCGCCTGTCCTGCGGAGCTGCGTGGAGCAGCAGCCACTTGATGCTGCTTGGAGCGGATCGCCCACCGACCCGTCCCGGCCACAGCTGCTATAGGCGCGCTAGACCGTAGGATGGATTTCTCCCAATTCACTTTCCTCTGCGGAACTCTCCTGTTTGTTTGGGAATTCCCCTGTTTTCACACTCTCGCTATCCTCCCTCGCGCTGTCCCAAAGAGCAGCAAAGTGACGAGGATCTTTGACGCGCAAGAATCTTCCAAATACTTCAAGGACTTTTACGCACCGCCGCCGCCACCGCCACCGTCGTCCATAGACAGTCATTTTAATATTAAAGCCTTAACATCTAAAGACTCGGTCGAGCCCCACGACTACATGCTGTCCATTTACAAGACTTTCTCCACGGCCGAGAGACTGGGACTCAATGCCAGTTTTTTTCGCTCTTCAAAAGCTGCGAACACTATTGCAAGCTTTGTAGATATTGGACAAGGTACGTGGAGTTTCTGTGTGTGTGTGTGTGTATGTGTGTGTGTGTGTGTGTGTGTGTGTGTGTGTGTGTGTGTATTTATGTATGTTTGTGTATGTGTGTGTTTGTACATGTATGTATGTATGTACGTAAGTTTGTGTGAGTCTGGTGTGTGTGTGTGTGTGTGTATGTATTGTTTGTGTATATGTGTGAGTGTGTGCATCCAGGTAGGATTTTATTAAACACCTATACCATGACTCATACTTTTAATCCAGTGCAGACAATAGTTGGAATGTTTCCCCTTGTTCCCAGATTCCACCTCTCTGTGTTTTTTTTTTTTTGCACATCATCATCATCTCTTAAGAATGCGTCTAGTGTTCTGACCCTCACTATACTGTATTGTGTATTTTAATGCGTTCCACAGATGACCTCCCACTCTCGCCTCTGCGCAGACAGCAGTATCTGTTCGACGTCTCGACCCTGTCCAGGAAAGCGGAGGTGCTGGGGGCAGAGCTCAGGATTTACACCAAAGTGTCTGGGAATGTCAGGATTTCATTGGAGACTGCGGAGCCCGTGGACGTCCAACTGCTCTCCTGCCACGACCGTCAGCTGCTCCACTCCACCACTCTGGACCTGCAGGAGTCCCACCGGCCCAAGTGGGAGGTGCTGGACGTCTGGGAGATATTCAAAGAGCAACAGCAGAAGCATTTATCCAACCAGGGGGGCAAGAAGCAGAAGACCTTCTGTGTGGAGCTCCGGGCCATGCTCGACAACCCGGAGAGAGAGCTGGACCTGCAGCTCTTGGGCCTGCACAGGCACGGCAGGCCTCAGCAGAAGAAAGCTATTCTAGTTGTGTTTACCAGGTCCAAGAAAAGGCAGACCCTGTTTAGTGAGAGGAGAGAAGGTAAAATGCTCCTAGGTCTAGACAGGACTGCTATGAAGGAGAAAGGCCAAAATGGCGGCAAAGCAAGTCGGAGACGGAGGACCGCCGCCGCGTCCAAAAACCGCCACGGAAAACGACACGGCAAGAAGTCAAAGTCGAGATGCAGCAAGAAGCCGCTGCACGTCAATTTTCGAGACCTGGGTTGGGACGATTGGATCATCGCCCCGTTGGATTACGAGGCGTACCACTGCGAGGGCGTGTGCGATTTCCCGCTGCGATCGCACCTGGAGCCGACCAACCACGCCATCATACAGACCCTGATGAATTCAATGAACCCAAACAACATGCCCCCGAGCTGCTGCGCCCCATCCAAACTCAGCCCCATCAGCATCCTGTACATCGACTCAGGGAACAACGTGGTCTACAAACAGTACGAGGACATGGTGGTGGAGTCCTGCGGCTGTAGGTAGTAGGGCCGGACAGAAAGGCAACCATTCATTGTTTTTATTGTAAACCATCCGATTCCGATATCTGAGTATTATGGATGTCGGACGATAACGATACAGTCCGATTTCATGATTATTATTATAAAAAAAAAATTGGTTGGTGGTGATATTACACAGCACAGCAATTCTAATTTAAAAGAGCAACAAAATAAACACAAATATGCAAATATGCAATTGTATTGGAACCCATTTATTGTAACGGTTTCAAAACAGGAGATATTTCAATTAAAGCATGGAAAACAACCAAATTAGTTAAAATAATTACATAAAAAAAAATTATAATATTTTGAATCTATGTGAATCTGTGGCATCAGTGCGATATCCGATAGGTGCACTGCAGCCATATGGGACCCAATACTGATAATGGATCGCATTGGTCCATCCCTAAGATCTGACAGATGTCCTGATTCAGCCTTACATAGTCGGAACTGAACAGCTTTACAATCTGGCTGCACCTGAAAGAAACACCACCTGCTTTGTTTGTTGGGGTGGATGAAAAATGCCTCTAACCATGCACCCAACCAGGTCATGTGTATTACCTCAAACATTTTCTGCATGTTCCTGTCTTGAGAAAAACCTTTCCGGCAACTTCAACACCACAGTGACTCTGTATTAATGGAAATATGAATATATATGATGATATACACTTGTTGTAAATCTCTTTCTATGTCACCAAATCAACAAAAAGTTTAAAAGTGTTCAACATTTTGGAAAATACTCTTTCAGGCAAAGTTAGAAATAAGAAGATCTATAGCACTCATCTGTAGGCCTACATATGAAGCTGCTGTTGGTTAGCGTCGCTTAGCTTAGATAAGCAAAAATACTCAAAACAGCTAGTGTGGGTCTCTGAAGGTTACAAAGTTTGTTTTTGGCGCTCGTTTTTTGTACACATTAAACACAAGAGATAATATATTAATGAATGAGCTTTACAAGGAGCTAATGTGCAGATTTTGTTACCTTCACACAGAGACGGACTAGCTTTAATTTCAAGTTTTTATTCTTAGCAAAGCTAATCCAACATGTTCTACTGTATAATTTAAAAAGTTGAGTTATATCTTTAAACTTAATGAAATATCCCCCGTTTAATAAAATAGTTGCCACAGCAAAATTAAAGCAATTGGTGCTGCTTTTTTACCCACGATTTGCCCAACAGAAAACTAACCACAGTAACGCTATGTTTGATGAACTGCAATACCATGAACGGTTAGTTAAGCCAGAATTAAAAAAAACATATTTCCAGCACTTGACATGGTCTATGACTCAGGGAACGTCCTCGAGAACTGGAGAGAACGTAAAGATAGAGCCACCATTGCTACATTTACACTAAAAACAAACACAGGTTTTGAAGGAGATACTTAACTTTGTCTGTGATGCACTGATGTTCAAAGGTACCATGTGTAAATATTTGATACAGAAAATACTAATTTATGTTCTATGGGTATCTAAGTTATTTCATTTTTTAAATTTTTTCCACTTTACAACTTTCCGTGACAGCTACGCTATGTGAAATACTGTCTTTAGCATCAGTGTTTATGTTGTTGTTGTTGTTGTTGTTGTATATAAATAGGAAATAATTATGCAACCAAAGAAAAAAAAACAATTGTTGTTTTTTTTGTTTGGCTATACTATTGTTTAAAACATCCTTAGCACATTTTAGCCTCTCATACAGTACTTTGTTTTTCGCATTATTAATGGTATCTGAAAATAATATATTATACTGAGATGAATGGATGATGCCACAATGTTTATATTTTAATGGACCATTTTTTCTTTGCTCTCCTGCATCCAACTATGTGACAAACGAGATGACCTGATGATGTATTTTTTACACGGTAAAATAATCAGTAAAAATTGTTTAACCAAATGAATCTATTCTTATAAACTGTGTGAATTGTAATATATGTAGATTAACAGGCAAATTAAAATGTCTTTGAATTTAACACGTTTTCTTGTGAAGTTTGTACTTCTATTTTGTCACATACCCCTACTGGCTAAACTTATTGTTGTTAAAGGTACAGGACACCTTAAATGTCCCGTCACAGAAAGCAGAATTGTAGTTGCTATTGATCAGTGTAAACAAGTGGTTCAGGGTCTCGTTGACTCATTCGTTCTCTTCTTCTGTTGTTTGAGACGAGCGAGGTCAGGGACAGTTTGCACGGTGATAACAGGGTCAGCAGACGGGAGGGAAAACCGCCATCTTCTCCTCGGTGTGGGCTATGTGTGTGTGTGTGTGTGTGTGTGTGTGTGTGTGTGTGTGTGTGTGTGTGTGTGTGTGTCGGAGGTCGGTGCAAGCAAATTAGTGGGCAGATGTAGCAAAAGACCCCCCCAAACACACACTCTCTCTCTCACACACACTCACACTCTCTCTCTTACACACACACACACACACACACACTCACTGAAAGCAACATTGGCAGCACAAAAGCAGTGGAGGATCTCAACATCAGATTAAGCCTGCCTTTTCCTCACAGAGGTCAAAGGTCAAGTAGGCCATTGTCTATGGGGGCTGTGGACATTAAACTACGTACACGTCCCCCATAGAAAAAAAACGGCGCACAATCAAGAGGACGGGTGTGTGTGTGTGCGTGCGTGCGTGCGTGCGTGTGTGTGTGTGTGTGCAGGGTAAGGAATGTGTGTGATGCTCTGTTAAGGCCTTAGCTGTCATTGCCCAAAACAACAAGGTGAGATATAAAAAAGGGGCGGATGGTTTGGAAGCAGCTGCCAGCTAAAGGACAAAAGCCTGGAATGTACCGTCTCTATGGCGGCATTCGGAGGCGTTTCCGCACTGTGTCTCGCCGCGGAAGATTTGCTGTGAGATGGAGAGAAATATTTAAAGAGGGTGAACAAAGCCGGATGTAAATCGCGGAGTTGGTGAAGCTACCAATGACTTGACACTGGAAGAATTAGAGCTATAGAGAAAAGCTCTATAGGGAGTAATCTAGTTTGGTTAACTAAAGCTTCTTAGAAAAAGTGGTTCAAACTACTTATTGATATCCAATTGACAATGAACATGTGACATGAAATTGTAAATATGTATATATGATATAATACCAAAAAAAGTCACATGCCAGCAAAAAAAAATTACACTGAGTTTATGACAGAAATTTAGAAGTTACCTTTTTTTCTTCACAGGTCATACATAAACCAAAAAATAACATAAAATAACATTTATTAATAATAAATAACAAATTAAAACAAATACATATAGAAGGGTTAACCTAATATATCCACAGGTGAGCTGACATTATTCCAGCTTCCTCGAAGGCGAAGCTTGGCCATGGGGATTCAAATACAGAATCAATGGTCACATTTTAATTTAAATAAATGTATTTCCTTTTATGTTAAATACACAAAAATGGCAACAAAAAAACCCGATTGACTATTTGAATCGCTATGACGATATGAATGTAGTTGAACTACAGTTATACTAGAAAGCTACTGCAAAATGTAGATGGTTCAAACCCTCCCCATAACATAAATCGAGGCCAGGATTCAACAGTTGTCAGATAAAGAGAAAGAGAGACAGAGAGAGAGACAGAGAGAGAGAGAGAGCGAGAGAGAGGAGGGTAAGTATTGATGGTAAGTAGGAGCTTGTGTTTTTCCTGTGAAGTTAAATGTTTCACACATGTCCAGAGGAGCGTTAAGCTACAAAGGGATGAAGCAAACGAGCGACAGTGACCGAGATCTGGAATGAGATATTTCCTGAAGTCCAGAAACACAAAGTTTACAACATGTGGTGTCCATGAAGTCACAGCAAGAACAAAAAAAAAAAAAAACTTTCGCCTGCAGTATTTACCCTGTATAATCTCAACACTTGTCTCCCCTTGTTTGCTTTAAGTCTAAGGGACTAAAGTGGTGTCTTGTCATCTTGACCTGTGTGTGTTTGCTCATGTGAACGCAGCCTGTTAGGGGCTCCAGGGGGGGAAATCCTCTGTGTGGAGTCGGATAGCAGCAGCAACAAACCCAAAGCCCCTTTGACTGACACACGAGGGAAGTCTCTCGTTACTCTGATGTTTGTTGAGCAAACTCTGGTGACTTTTATATGGTTGGGCTTTTTCTGGAGGGTTTGAGCTCTTTTCAAGTATTTTCGGTGATTCCCCAGGATTTTTCAGGTCCAAAAGAATCTAGATATCTTGGTTTAGGGCATAAAGATATCTTGTTGATATTTAAAATATTGAATCAATGTTTAAACAGAATTAAAATTAAGGTATTTTAACTACATATAAAGGCATTGGCATTGAAATACTGTTCATTTAATACTTCCAATTATTCATTAGATGTATTATCTGTCAGTTAAGAGAGTATAACTTGGGAAATGTACATTCCTTTGACACACCCAAAGTTACATAGTGCACCTTTAACTTATCTTGAATTTCACAGATCGGGTGAAACTCACACTGACAAACACTTTTTTAAATAATGAAGAGATTGAATTTTAATGTTCAGATTTTTAAAAAATAAGTCTTTGAGAATAGTCTCTCTTGGACTCTTGGACGTTATTGGAACTCTGTATAAGTTTGTTGATCTTTCTGTCAGCGTGCTAACTGATCCAGACTGGGAGAAGAGGGGGATGACACGGCTGAGTGAGAGAGTGAAGAGAGAGAGGAGAAGAGGACAGTTGTGTCTGCTGTGGGTCACTGATAAAGACAAACAGCGTCTGAAACACAGAAAAGCTCTCAACGTTTCAGGTTTGGATTCAAGACTTTGTTGTGGTGACATAACTGACATACACATGTGACATGAGCCTGCTGGGTTTAGACAAGCTCCTATTATGTGCTTATGCTTTTTATATATTCACTATGTTATGATTCTACACTATGAAATGTCGAGCATATACTAGACAGTTCAAAACTTCCTGAAAGTTGGAAAGATTGGAACTTCAAGGATCAATAACTCATAAGAAAAATGTGATTCAAACACAAACGATGCATCTTTGCTTTCACCATTTGGGCTACAACCTAATTTTTTAAAACCAAAACCAGACACACACACACACACAAGCTCCACTAATATATTGCTCATATGTGCAGTGGGCTGTGAGACAAGAGTGCCGTCTAATAAGCGCCCAAAAAATATTCAATACCTTCACTCTGATACAGTGCAGTTATTAGTCGAGGCCGTCTAGTTTAAGGTCATGGCAAAAATGCATTGTTTTGGTTTTAATAATCATTTGTTTATGAGTTATTGATCACTGAATTTCAAATCTGTCAACATCTTTCCAAATTTACTGCAGTCTTGAACTGTCAAATGTATCTCATCTCACTTGTTTTCTCGCTTATGGCCCTAAAACTCTCCCTACTAATTCTGTTTTGTTTTAGCCCGAAATAAGAAATATATTTTCACTGCAGCTGGTTGCACCACTGCCAACATTTTATCATGATATGTATCAGCTGTGAAGATTTTCTCTATGTGCGTTTTGGCGTTGCAGGACTTTGCACTATTTGGATCCCTAGAACACTGTTAGAAAGCTTACTGAAAAGTTTCTGTTTCACTGTTGTTGTTTACAGCAGCAAGGCCTACAGTTTGGTTCACAAACATATTGTAGTCTTACGTTTTGGTTCCAGGTGCCTCAAAATAATATTTCTTTGATTTAAGATGATAGAATTATTCAGCACTAATTATTACATGTAGAGAAAATATGTATTGTAAACTAACTGCAGGCTCTGTGAATTTAAACAAATCCCTAAAGTGCACCTTTAATGTGTGTCGGTTACTCTCCACATAACCATAATTTGTGATCTATATATACATATATTTTTTTTTTCATTGATAAAATAATGACAAAATAAAACGTATATACTTTATATTGCCTGCACACCCAACAGAGAAACAAAAACACAGGTTGAACCGCAATAACTGAATTGATAAAAAGCTATAAAAAAAAATTTATTGTTTTTTTTAGTGCAGTGCAGAAGTTGGAAGCCTTAACCTCCGTGTGTAGATAGAAACTCCCAACTCAAACATCTGGTGGAAACTTTTCATATCACCAGGAACTGATAACGCAGCTTTTCAATTTCAAGTTAAATTTTTTTCTTTTACTGTTTTTGTTGCTGAAATATAGACATGAATGAATGTGCACTTTGGATGCAGATGTATGTTTCTGCGCTTTGAACAAGATCCTTTGTTCTCTCTCTTTCCTGATCCTTCTGTGCTCCTATAGATTGTGGCCTTGGGGTGAATCTTTCATTAGAGGGCAGCCGGGAGGGGGAAGAGCCACAATTTTAACAGCATTTTATAGACTTACATTATCTACAAGCACAACACCTTATAAGGGAAACGTTTTATAGCGATTGGAAAAGTTCTGATACCACTTTGTCTTCTTCTTCTTCTAGCGCAAGCAGGTGTGTGTGTGTATGTGTATGTGTGTGTGTGTGTGTGTGTGTGTGTGTGTGTGTGTGTGTGTGTGTGTGTGTGTGTGTGTGTGTGTGTGTGTGTGTGTGTGTGTGTGTGTGTGTGTGTACGGGGAGAAAGAGAGATGGATAGAAAAAGGATTATCAGAAAAATACAGGCTGAGATCTGAGATAGTGTGTGAGAGAGGAAGTGATGTGAGATTAAGTGAAGGACACAAAGCATACTCTACATACTTTACAGACAGACTAGAGACAGCGCAGTATCAACAACAGTCGGACTGAAAGTTAAAGGAGGCTACTAAAGGTTAGAACTAGACTTATGCTCTGTCTCAAATCAGGTGCTTCCACTAGTACATATACTTACACTGTACCTATTGTATTGTGCACTAATTACTACAGGGTCAGGTCATTTTGAATTTTTTTTTTTCATTTTAGTTTGAGATTAAACACTAATTAAAAAAACTTGAACGAATATTATATTATATTTCTACCAAGTCACTTCTGATGAATGCCCAAACATTCGGTGACACTTTACAAAAAGGTACACAAAATTGTAGTTACAACTACATAGTTAAGCATTACCTACTACATAGGGTTTTTTTTTTGTATTTTTAGTAAAACCTATGTAGTTACTGGATACAATTAAATTAAATAAACTATGTTGTAGTTACTAAAAAAGAGGTAAAAAAAAGGTAGAGTAGGTAATGCATACATATGTAGTAGTTACTTCTATGCTTGAAATGTATTGGGGCTCCCGACTCTTCCGCTACGTGGGCTAGTTGGTGATGGGGAGAAGTGTTCATAGTTCCACATTCAACTTCTTGACCGTTTTGCGTGCACCAAAACGACTAACAGTGCACTGCATGTTGCCACACTTCTCAGTATTAATGCACTTATGCACTCAAAATAGCAAGTGTAGCAACAGAAATACGCTTGTTAGCATGCTAACATACGCTAACAAGCACAAAATACAGCTAAAGAATACATGGAAATGTCATTAGTTTTGCAGGTGTCCGGTCATAAATCAAAGAATTGGACAGATTTAAAGTGTAACCTGATGTTATGGCGCTGTAAAGGAAATGTAAAAAGGTTTTACCGTTCATCCTAAGGGGGACATGAACCACGTCTGAACCAAATTTCATGACAATCAATCAAATCAGTTTGAAGATATTTCACTAAAAGCCACAAAAGTCAAACTCATGGTGGAAATAGAGGAAAACCGAGTCCGTTTGTATCATCCTCTGGAGACTATGAATGTCTGGTCAAAACTTCATGGCAATCCATCCATTAATCCACCAGATAATTTAGTTTGGACTCAAGTGATAAATGGACCTACACACCGGCGTCGACATCCATAAATCGAAGATATCCTCACATCGTCTAACAGCCCTAGATCCTACATTTCCCAAAAGCTACCAGCAACATATCACCACCTGTGAAACACAAAAGACTTAAAGGTGGAGTCAGCGATTCTTGTCAAAATCCCCTTTCGTCAAAATCAGTGAATATATCTCCTCACAATCTTGTGTCCGAAAAAAAATCTTGTATTAATTCACAGCCTAGGCTCTGTAAACTGGTATGCAAACAAAGAGTAGGCCTACGTAAACAAAGGGGGCCTACGTCAGCTATCAACATGCCAGTTTACAAAGCCTAGGCTGTGTGTTAACACCACCTTCAAGACCAAGGAGACAAAGTACTATTGTTTTCACAGACTGAGCAGGAATGAGCTGACCTGGGAAAGAAAAGATTGAGGAAGGCCATCAAAATCAGGGGGAAAAACATAGTGTGGGCCGGGGAATAAGTGTGTGAGCTCCCTGTTTTCTGCTACAGAGCCCCCATCACTCAGGCCCTTTTTGGCAGCAGAACAAACTGAACAAAGTTACTTATTTTTTTTAAAGCTCGGTGCTCCCCTCTCCTCCTCTCCGCAGCCTTTTACTGTCACGCGGGGATCTAAATGATGAGGACACGCACAGAACACGCACATGTTTGCAATATCTCTCTAATATGAACTCGGACGCACCTGGCTCTGATTTAGCCTGAGATAGAGCATGTAGCGTGTGCACTTGACATACGTTTTTATGTGTGCAGAAAGATACTTAAAGGGGAAAGAGGGGGAGGGCTGGAGGGGGGGGGGTTGTAAGTAAAAACAGAGCAACTGTCGCTCACATGCCCCGACACAGAATGATAATCAGGGCCCGTGCTGCGTTTGTACATGAGCAGCTTTGGTTTTGGGTGACAGCGCTGGTAGTGTTGTTTTACAGTCGGTCTGCAGTTTGGAAATAAGAACCAGACGAGGTGGTGGGCTCCTCAAGCCAGAATCTGTCCCCCCCCAATCCCCCCCCCACCGGTAATTAAAAGTGCCTGCCGAGAGCTCTTTACCACACACACACACGCCAACACACACACGCCAACACACACACACACACACACACACAGCTCTTTACTAAGCACAGCCCCATCACTGGTCATCACCGGCCTATCACATCAAAAGGAAATGACACACGACAAAAGGCGAGCCATTAGTGAGTCGATATCCCCCAAAAAGATCACAGGCTTCGTCATTGGGCGCTTGATTACCGACAGATTGTCTGTTCTCTCTCCAACTGAGAACAAGTTAAACTTTTTTAAATCCTCCTTTAAAACGCCATAAAGGTGAAACAATTTCACGCCAAAATGAATTTGATTTGATGCAAAACCAAGCCTCAGAACCTGCACATATTTAAATTATTTAGCGTCAATTAAAGCATGATCACAGAAGGCTTACCTCATGTAAATTCACCGACAGTGTTGTTGTAATTACTCAGAATTCCTCATGAGGGCGACAGAAGTTACGCACTATGGCTTTAAAGAAAAAATACTAGGGAAATAGTCTCATTTGCTTTCTGGAGAAGAATTGGATAAGAAATTTGATGGCACTGTCATATGTTTGCAGTGAATATGAAGCAGCCAGTTAGCGTAGCTCAGCACGACCACTTGAAAAGGGAGGAACAGCTAGCATGGCACCTTATTAAATGATTTGCAGGTGCAATCACATTCACATCCTGGGCACAATCGCCCTCTTTGCAGTAATTTATTCCCCTTAAAGAACTGCGGGGGTGAGTGGCGTTTGGGCAGAGAGTGGTGGTGGTGTGTGTGTGTGTGTGTGTGTGTGTGTGTGTGTGTGTGTGTGTGTGTGTGTGTGTGTGTGTGTGTGTGTGTGTGTGTGTGTGTGTCGGGATAGGGGAGGGGAGGACAGAGAGTCTTTGGGTCAATAAAAATCAAAAAAGCGGTTATTGACTTTGAAGCCCTTTTGCCGTTTGAAGGAAACCTAAAACCGGGGCGATTGTGGCGAGTTGCTGGTGGTTGAGGCCGGAGAGGAAATGCATTCTGACACTAACAGGCCCAAGGAGGAAGTGTTGATGGACTGAATTAAGCAAGGGGGGGCAGGGGGGGTTGGTGTGTGTGTGTGTGTGTGTGTGTGTGTGTGTGTGTGTGTGTGTGTGTGTGTGTGTGTGTGTGTGAGGGGGGTTAGGGGGCGGTGGGTGGTGTTCTGTCGGGGCATGACACTAATGTTTTCCATTGACAAGACGGAAAAGACCCGCTGCCATGCCACACACACACACACGCAAGCGCACACACACACACACACACACACACACACACATAAATTCATGCATTTATTCACAGGGAACTCTCTCTCTCGGAGCTGGCAGCGGGGCCACTTTCCCATGTATACTTTACCCAGATAATACACAAACATTTGGGTTAAACTGGGGCTTGAAGTCTGACTGAAGTCTGAAAGATCCGTCCAATCAACTGTAAGCAAACTGTCTCAATACAAAGTTCCCCAGAGCAAGTTTGATTAAAGAGTTTTCAAAAAACGACCGTCGCCCGCCCCACCGAGCGAAAGAAAAACAATAAAGATTTAAACATATTTCAGGCTACTGTGACTCTCCGAGGTACACAAGCTGCCTGGTTCCAATTAGGGCCTTTAAAGCAGTTTGAGGAAATGTGTGGTAACTTCAAGAGGAAATATTTTACATGTCATGGATGTAATAGAGGGGCATTGTACTGGAGTGTGTAAACTGCTGGATCTGGGTTTTATCTGCACACATGAAGAAGAAGAAAAAAATATTCAAGCCATGAAAACAAAGAAGTGGTAAATGTGAATGAGAGCGTCAGTGGGGAAAACATGCAGAATAGAACAGAAGCTCAGGCTGGTTTAAGGAAGGATGTTGACTTAAAAAGCAACTTTTTGGGGGAACTTTTACTAATTTGTTATATATTTAACCGTCTAGTAGTGAGGTAGAATATGTGCAACAACAATGGGGCTTTTAAAATCATTAATAGCAGCATCAGGTCAAAGGTCAAAGCATAAAAAAATATGTAAAAACGAAAGCTAATATGCTTTATTACTTTATGAAAATGCATTGAATAATTGCATTTATTTGACATCTTTGCACAGCAGCGATTAGATGGTCCTGCATACAGTACATGCAATGTCACAGTGACAAAGTTTGCATGTTAGCGGTTCATATGAATTAGGCTACAGAAACATTTACTGATTCTTCAAGGCAACTTATGAATATGATTTCTGATAAACTTTTATTTTAAGGAAAGATGTATGAAATGATACCGATTCATTTTCTCACTATGAGGGTCTGTGCTGCAGAAAATGTACACAAGTTACTGAATTCAATTTACTGAACACAGTAGCTAAGTGATTTTTTTCATCCTCTCTGCCTTTTATCAGTGCGAGTGCGGTGATGAAAGCGTGTTTTTAATCTGTAAACCACTTTTCATATCTTAGGTTTGGGAGGCACATGGCATGGGAGAGGTCAAGGCTTGTGGGCATTAACAACAAGTCAGACAGACCTCCCACCATGCGCACATTCATCTAATGAAGCAGGTTTTACTCTCAGGTCCTTCAACTCTTCAAGCCCTTGATAAGAGTTGTCAATCAATTTCACTTTCCTGGAGGTTCTCCTGGAAGCAGCAGCGTTTCTGAGGCAATATCTGAGTCTAAGGCTGTGTTCGTAAAGCCCTACTAACATCCTACTCATACTAATTTTGACATCAATTTCAGTATATTGTGGTTGTGTACGCGACTTTTGTATAGGCAAGAAATGCCCGGATGAGTACATACCTCCAGGACGATTTTGTACAATCTTTGTTCGACAATTTTCTCCAAACACAGCCTAAATCATATTCACAGAATTACAAAGTCAAAATCTTTCTATGAAATCTTTTAACCCAGCTTCTGTTTTTTAAGTCGTGAATTTGTCCAGTGTTATTCTTTGCTCTAATTAACAGGATTAAACTGAACTTTGATCAATATCATTGGACACAATGTCTTGTTGTCAAACCTCTGTTAATCCCCCTCCACCCCCCAGTCTGTCAGATTCTATCACGTCCGCCGGGAGAAACCCCTGAGCAAAGTGCATTTCAGAAAGTGTCACACGCTGAGGCTCTGCGGCCAGAAATGCAACGTGTCGAGGTGTTCTGTAATATTCTTGTTACATGAAGAAAGATTATAAAAACATTATGAAATCAGATTAGAGGCCGAGCTATGTTATTATTATATATATTTGAGATATATTCCCAAACATAACTGAGTAGATTGTTTTAGTGTGATAAAGCAACCAAACTCTGAAAAACATCCAATAGCATCAGAAAATGTGAATAACTTATATTAATTGTAGTATAGTCAGATTTTTGGAAAACGGTTGACCATAAGTTGATCCATGTTCACTTTATATATACTTGTGTCAATTTTGACAATTTATAAAAGGCAAGTTAACTTATTTTGTTATTTCTAAGTTTAAGACACCAAACAACATTTAAATGAAATGACACTTTTTTTCTTACAGAACTCTTCAACAAGAATAAATTAAAACTTTGGAACAGAAACCGTGCAGCTTTAATCTTTGATCAAACTTTTACAATATGGATTTGTTTAGTGAATAACAACAACAACAGGTAATGACTAAACTATCTTAACCCAAAACAACAACAGAACATGCAGCGTTAAGGTAGCGAGGCCCTATAGCCTACATTGTTTTTCCTGATAAACTGTGTGTGTTGTGCGGCTCGTTGCGTCTGAACAAAATGATCAGGATCATGGGCCGGCCCCCGACTGGATCAGAGCGTTCTGGTGGCGGTGACCCGGGCACCCCTCTTTCACCTTTAGGTGTTGATTGCTTTTAGAGCCCTAAGTCTAAGATTGAGGGCTGTTCCCATGGAGATTAGACGATCTGGTTTAAGGCTGTTTCAACAGGTCGCTTGTGAGCGGGGGATCAAGGGTCAATTACATAGTAGTGCCTAATGGTAGCGAATAACGTCAATCACCTTAAACGGACCAGCGGCGAGACTTGTGCCTGAATTTGGGGGCCGGAATGTGGGGAATCCGAGAGGTTAAGCTGGTGGCATGGAGCGGCTGACCGGACGGGGGCGAACGAACACACATAATGCTACACACACACACACACACACACACACACACACTTACGCACGCACACATACACACACACACACACACAAACACAAATAGACACAGACACACACACAGACACACACAAATGCGAGCACATTGACAACAAATACACACACACAAACATAGACGCAAACAGACACATAGATCCACAGAAGTGCATACACACACAAACACACACACACACACACACACACACACACACACACACACACATACTAACACACACACACAGACACAGGCATAAACAGTTCCTGGACTCTAAGGAAACCCTCTATGCCATGCTATCAATCTTTCAGTGACCTCATTCAATTTGAAAAACAACAGAACTGTGGAGATCATGTGATCAAGATCAAACTGATCACCTTTGTGGAGCAAAGAAGCTGTACAATAATTTACATTAGTAATTGCCTGGGGCCCCGTGTCTCTTGGGATCAATAGAAAATATATAATTTTAACCAATTCAGCAGGTTTATTAGTACATTGTGTGTTGCTTAAACTAATATTTATAATGCACAAGAAGGTTCAGAGCATTGTGAAGAGGCAAAAGTCTAGTGCCGGCCCTGTTGTCCACACACACACACACACACACACACACACACAATAATTTGAATGAATGAATGAAATCACTGTTGGCACAAACGTCTGCCATTCACATTTACCTTCATGATTCGTTAACTTTCCCAAATTGATTCTGTAATTAACGACCTCGCTCGGGGCGCACAAACAAATGACGATGCTGTGTAACCACGACAACAGAGGTGACTCATGCCTACAGTGAGGCCCTCACCTGGCGCAATGTGCAGTCTGTGCCAAATGTAGTGTTCTCACCATTACAGTGTCTGTAGCTCACACTGACACACAGTGACATGCTCAAAGTGTTGTTTGTTTGATTTTCATATAGTGGCAGCAATCAAGTGGGGAAGTTAATGGTTTATTATAATAATTATGTTGTTGTTATAATCATCACAGACAATGCCCAGTGATCCTCAATACTGTGAATGAGCCACGGTTAGCTCAGAAGGTTCATTTGAATTCATAAAAAAAAACTAAAAATGGAACTTTGATTAACAGAAATTTTACTTTTTAATCTTTGGAAAGGAGTTTATGATGATAAAACAACAAGTCATACCAAATCAAATGACTTATTCTTAGGTACAACCCAAGTTTTGAAGAATACTGTTTCATTTTTTAACCATCCATCTGAAAATAGTTGTTCCGTAATGCTTCAAAATATTGTTAAATGCAGGCTATGGTGCAAACATGTGCATCCTTAAGTCTGGTCCAGTTGACAGCTATCCCACACACAGCGTTTGTATCTACAGGGTTTTGTTTCCATGCCTCCTCTCGGCTTGAATAACTCTTTCGACAGGGAGCACACAGCACACAGCAATCAGGCCTGGTTTATGGCAGCCAATCTGCCATTCACTGCAGACTGAGATTGATGACTCCTGTCCTGACTGAACTGCTACTCTGCGCTAGAGATGCCGCCGTCCAACATGCACCGCACACTCATAAACCTCCGTACATCTGGTCGCAGACAAACAAGGAAATGTCCATACATTCCTATTTGCGTGAGAACATGTAAATGTTAGAAAAAATCTTGAAACCCATTGATGAAACTTGGTGTGTATCTCTGTCTGTCTGTCTGTCTGTCTGTCTGTCTGTCTGTCTGTCTGTCTGTCTGTCTGTCTGTCTGTCTGTCTGTCTGTCAATCTATCTATCTATCTATCTATCTATCTATCTATCCATCCATCCATCCATCCATCCATCCACAAAACTATCTATCTATCTATCTATCTATCTATCTATCTATCTATCTATCTATCTATCTATCTATCTATCTATCTATCTATCTATCTATCTATCCATCCATCCATCCATCCATCCATCCACAAAACTATCTATCTATCTATCTATCTATCTATCTATCTATCTATCTATCTATCTATCTATCTATCTATCTATCTATCTATCTATCTATCTATCTATCTATCTATCTATCTATCTATAGTTTAGTTTAGTTTTATTTGTGCAAATAAACAAGATTAAAAAATGGCAAGAAGATGCGCATAGACATACATAAATGCACGGGTGGGACAAAAGAAACCCCGTAGGGCTTATGAAGGATGTCCACCTGACATTAAAATACAATAAAGAAATAAAGTAAAATAAAAAAAAAGAAAAGAAAAGACAAACAAAAATAAAATTAAAGAGCTAAAACTACAAAGTCATGTTACAAAAATGAAAATCCATCTAAGTACATGTAAAAAAGCAATGTAAAGATGTAACTAACAAGCAAAAAGACAATATAACATACATTCAGTTTAACACATTATCGTAAGCTTTTAAAATTAGATTTTAAGATGTTTTTTGAAAGTAACTGAAGATGAGTGTTTACGTAGAGTAACAGGAAAACTGTTCCAAATGACTGGACCTCTATCCCTAATTGAAAACTGTCCAAGATTTGTTCTGTAAAACTGACGGTGAAGGAGATCTACAGATCTGGTCTGATGACTATGGATCTGTGACCTGGTTATAAAAAAACTGTTGAAAGAAGAAGGAAGTAAATTATTGAGAAACTGGAAAACAAAAGTGCCGATCTGAAGAGTATTCACATCATATATGCTTAACAACTTCAGACTTAGAAATAACGGAGCACTATGAGCGTCCAAACTGGAGTTGGTTACAGTTCTAACACATTTTTTCTGTAACATAAAAATCGAATCTAGACTGGTTTTGTATGTGCTTGCCCATACTATATTGCCATAACATATAAAGGGATAAATAAGGCAGTAATATAAATCCATACAAATCTATCTATCTATCTATCTATCTATCTATCTATCTATCTATCTATCTATCTATCTATCTATCTATCTATCTATCTATCTATCTATCTATCTATCTATCTATCTATCTATCTATCTATCTATCTATCTATCCATCTCTTCTTAATTGTGTGTGAACATTTCAAATTTTCGAAAAAGTCTTGATACTCTGTGTATATCTCAAGCAGCTGAAAACTCTCCCTCCTGTCCTCGTCCCCTTCCCTGTCCAGTCCTGCTGCCCTTTTGACCCGCTGACCAGACTACTTACATTAACTAGACACAATGTATTCTCCCATGAATGCAGCGTTAACCACCACAGGCTTTCCCCAGTGACACTCAAACGGAAGTATTTTTACGGCCTCCAAGCACCAGTGAACAAGTTTAAAGCAGCGGCTTAATTGCAGCGTTGACCTGATTGGCAGCTCGGTGAATGTGTCTTGGTGGGGAAGAGGCCACAGACTGTTAACTGCAGCGAGGTGCTAACAAGAAGAAGAAAAAAAGGTTAATGAGCTAAACGCTGCACTGCCAGCCCCGGCTTTCAAGTCGGGATTCATTTCTTTATACAGACTAATAAATGGGTCTCGTGAGGAATGTACGGTGGCCCTGAGGTGCAGAACGCATTAGCAAAAAACAGAAAAACTTTTCCCTGACTCAAAATGTAGTGAATACATTTTTGAACAGGTTCTCTTTGTATCAAAGGAAATGTTTTTGTTTTGGGCTCCTTTTGATTGGAATGAGTTACTTGTACTTATTAACCGAATAATTGTATTTATTATGTGGGAACAGTTTTCATCAAGACAGAAAACATATTGCTCAAAGGTTTTGTGACCAATTATGGAAATTACTCCAAATATATATATATATTTCTTTTATGGCATGTATGTTATTTTGTTGCTACATTATGTTCAGGGGTTATTGTGTTTTGCACCTCAGGGGCCACCGTAGGAAAATACTAAATCTGTCTGAGTATCAAGTTTGTTATTCTCCATCGACATAAACTCAGTCAGTGTTTTCTCCTTAAAGACTTAATACAACCATCTGTGACAAAAAAAAAACATTGCCAACTTTTACACAACCAAAAAAAGCATGATTTTTCAAGCGCCTGTCTGGTACAGTAGTAACAGGAAATGAGGTAACGAGGGCCTCTCTCTGCGAAGTGCACAGCATGGAGAGACAGGCAGTGACCCGTGGCAACACCAGACAGGTCCAGTGAACTTTAAAGGTGAATTGGATCAGGGCCCCCTTGCCCGGCCGCTCAGCCAAAAACCTTCTGATGAGGGCTTAACGGCGGCAGTGAAAGCAACCTAATGAGTGAGGAGTAATCAACACTATTACCCGCCCGGGCCTCGCAAGAGCACCGAGAGCTTTCATTCCTGTTTGGGCCGTAATGTCCTTCACAGCCAAAACTACACACTGATTCTATGTGAGATACAGTGACGGAATATTAGTGATTAAAATTGATAAAATATTATCTTAGGTTGTGTGGAGAAAGCTCTGATAAATAAAGTGAAGTGGATTTTTTTTTTATATTTTTTTTAGCCTGGAGCCTGTAACTATCTGGGGCTCTACCTGAACTGATGACCTCACTGCATTCCACTGGCTGCAGTGACAGTCCATCCTGCAACATGTCCCTAGAAATCAAAGAATAGAACACATAATCTATATAGGAGCAGGGCGCGCCGCCATGTTGCACTGATTGATTGTCTTTATTTCGAACATGAAAAACAAGTTTAAATAGTAATAGATGAATAAATAACAAACAAAAAGCAAAAAAAAACAAAAAAAACAGACGCACTTTCTACATGCTCGAAAGGGGGTAGGAGGAAGTAAAAAAATTAATTAAAAAATGTCATTCTATAGTAGCACAAACTTGACGGCCCTATGCCTTTTCATAAATAACTTATTAAGTGGGTGTCCGCCGTAAATGCAGCCAAAGACGAAGTACTATACAATAAATGACTAAATACATCTTCACCTCATCACTTAATATCGTGGGAAGAATTGAGGTTGTTGGTGGATGATGCCATCTTTCATAACTAGCTTCTTGTCCTTGAAAGCCACCGTAGCTTCTGTACATTTTTCCAAAAGGAGGGGTAGAGAAGGAGCGTTGCTATCTAGATTTTTTTTTACACATTATTACACATAGCACCATTAAATGTTACTGTGGTTCAGCAGCTGTAACGTTATGTGAACTGTGTCTTGTTTGCAGACAGGTACTGTCGTCTCCGGGCCTTTTGCAACAAACAGAGTTCAAAAGTTTAAGTTCGAGGCAGGATCAATGTGCGGGACACATTAAGCAATTTATGGATTTATGCAGCTGTAATCCTTTGTGTGTAAATGATTTAATGAACAAAGTAAAATCAGAGTGTTGATCTCCTAAGCCCTTTAGTATTCCAAGTAGCTTGTGATAATTAGGATAATTAGTGTGCTGCATTTCTGTTCCCTTGAAGTGAATCAGGACTGTGTAAATCTACAGGTTTTAGGAATCTGACTTGGTGGTGTGTGTGTGTGTGTGTGTGTGTGTGTGTGTGTGTGTGTGTGTGTGTGTGTGTGTGTGTGTGTGTGTGTGTGTGTGTGTGTGTGTGTGTGTGTTTGTGTGTTTGTGTGTTTGTGTGTGTGTGTGTGCCGGACTCTCTGGCATGTGAAAGAGATTGAGTTTCACAAGGAGATCAGAGGGGTATACTACGAAACAAACTCAACAGAGCCCAGCTCTCTTTTTTTGATCTCGTTCAACATAACACATACCCTCGCTCAGAGCTAACCGGTATCACGAAGGAAGTTATCAACCTCTTATGTTGAACGAGGGTTTCGGCTTCAGGCTCTGTGCGCGTCCCCATGAAAGGGGGCGTTCGACCCGTCATTTGACTCTGCATCCGCACAAAGTGGACTGATCTTGTGCCGCTAACTTTACACAAACGGACTGATTGTGAGAAGCTGAGTAAAACAAAAGTGTGTCGCCAACTTCATTCAAGAGGAAGAGTTTGTCAGTCTGAATTATTACAGCAGAAAACAGAGAGCCGAAAAAACTCTTACTGCAAATAAGGAGAGTGGAATGCTGCCAGCATGGAAATTATTTATTTATCTTGGCGATCGTTCTCGCAGTGCGCAACGTGACATTATAAAACAATTAAACGTTGAACTCGGATTTGAACACTATACCATTTAGTCTAATATATATATATAGGCTACTTTGCTATATTTATAGCACTACGCCTATAGTCCCACACTTAAGAATGTAATTTAAGTCTGACACTGTCCCCAAATGAATAGCCTATGGAAAATCACTTTAATTTTGGGCCACATCATAATGAATAAAATTTTGATTTAGACTATTAGCCTTTTATTTGAATCTTACAAATACCAATAGGCCTACATTAAAAAACCTGTAGTCTGTATTTTTCGGACAAATATGGATCTACTGTGAGAAGCTTAACCTGCAAGTCTGCAGCGATGTCAGAACTGTGACACCTGTCACGTCCCAACTGTAATCGCTACTGATGAAAAGAAAGAAGCCTACAGTGAAATAATGTTGCAAAATGTGATTTTATAGAACTCTTTATTAAGAGCCAGTGTGTGTAGATCGCCAGGTAAAACCATTTGAGGTGAGAGCACAGAGCGCTGCATACAGTAGGTCTAGGCTATTTAACATTTTCAGCATCAATAACTGTATGCATGAGGCAAAAAGCCCCAGCGCCATGTTACAGTTCACTCTGCTGTAAGCCTTATGTCACGGCTTCGTTTCGTTCATTAACTTACTGATCAATAAGTTTACTTATTTAACGAGTTTCCTCAGTGAGAATATATCGCTCAGACAATATAGTCAGGTCCGCGGGATTTCAAAATGTGTAGTTTCCTTTAAGGGCAGCGCTATAAGAGCCGAATTTAAGCTCAAACACTGAAACAAAAACTGGTCTGGGCAGGTTAGCCGTGCAGCCTCTGTTACCACGGTGATCTAGCCAGGTAAAAAGAGAGCCACCTTTCGTGATACTGAAATCTCTGGCTTTAGACCGCTTTAGACTCAACAGACCTCGCTCAGCCCTTAATCTCGCTTCGTAGTATACCCCTCTGGTCGTTAATTCGCTTGTTTAGCTCTGGACAAAATGTGAGTGTAATATATGATTCTTTCAGACCACTTCTGTCTACACCCCCTCCTCTCGCCTCCACACACCCCCTGACATACACACACACACACACATACACACACACTTGTCCTCCTCCTCCTCTTCTTTGCCAAATACCTCCCAGTAAAAAAGAATCACAAATTCTGCTGGTTATAAACCTAATTCAACCTCACTCCCACTTCTCACGTTAGCGTATTTTTTTATTCTTAGTGTTATTGTCTATATTTTGACACTAAATCCCCCTTTTTTTTGTTTCCCTTGTCGTTGTGTTGTTCTTATTTGTGTGCACGTACAGTATTTGTTCTTGTAACCTCACCAATAAAACAATTATTAAAAAAGGTATGTGAAGTTAATCCATGTGTATCCGTGCACTGCTATCCACCATTAAAAGTTTAACAGGTGCTCCGAAGCTGTTTCTCATATTTACCTCCAACAGAACAAGACATCACTTTGATTAAAGGCGTCAGTTTGGATCAGGAGGGAAGCCTTGACGATCAGCAGCTGTGAATATATTGGACCAATAAGAGCAGAGCAGCAGGGTCTAGTTTCAGACTGCACTGATGGTTTATGTCGCCCCTTAATCAGCATCCAAAGTCCCTCTCTCAAACTTTTTAAAAAAATTCCCCGAATAACTTATTGTTTTATTTATCTATTTTTAAAATTATTTTATTTCGAGTGCATTTTATCGTAATTTTTGATCGTGATGGTAGCGGAAACACTGAATTATGTAACTGGAAAGACAGAAAAACTTACTTTAATGGGTTTTTTTCACACTATATTTATTGGTTTTCTTTTAACTCTCTCAAACTTTTTAACAATGTATGATTTTGACTTCTCCCCAGGGGTAATAAACACAAAGTGATACAGCCATTTCTTTGTCAAATATTAACAGAAAACTTGAACAGAAAGTAGATTCAGATTCAGATTCAGAAAATCTTTTCTGTCGCGGCAGAAAACTCACAGTATGTTTGTATGGGTATAAAACACAAACTAATAAAGCCTGGAAAAAATGTCTTTGTCAGATATTTTTTCTGTAGTTTATGTAAGGGTTCATCATTTCAGGCACTTAGACTTTCAGTTACTAGACAAGCTAGTATCGCCACCATGTGGTAGAACTCAATAGATTGAATACACTTTTGCAAAGCATGATGCCTGGCAAACATGAGTCATTGCAGATCACAGAAAAAATTAAACATTACAGTTTTGTCTACTAAATTCACAGAAAACTTAAACATACTTTAACTTCTTAGTTTGATTTCCTACATTCCAGGCAGCCATTAGTTTAAATGTTAATAAAACGAATAACTATAAAATCTAACTTGCCATATATATATATTTTTCCAAAGTAAAATTATATTTGCACTGCAGCTAAAAGCAGAATCTTACACACATGATGGAATTCAAAGGGAGCTTTTGGACATAAATGCATGAGTGTAATAATGCCTATTATCACCAACTCTCTAGGCACCTGACTCTCAGATGTCTGAGCATCATTAAATGCATCATAAAAGTGTTTCCAGTTTCAGCAAATGTACATTATATTAACATTACATTTTTTCAATTCACAGGAAACAGTAGTTTGGTAAGTTGCAAGTAAAACAATGACCTCTAACCATCTGAGACCCACTGTTGTAAATTTGCAACATCTATTGGAAGCTGTTTTGTAGTAATTTTCCAGGACTAAATGTACACAAATACTACATATTCCAGCACTCCAGACTATAAAATGTATCAAATCACCAATTTCGGCGGGAAAATATTAATATTGTAAGAACAGCAACATTTCAAATTCAAACAACATGGATGACTCCCACTGAGCTCCCAGCTCTCTCTGTTGGATCAATTTTAACAATTTTCCAAGTAAGTACTTGACCTTTAATATTTTTTTCCTGTATTGTAAAGTTGTTCTGTAATATATTACTTCAATAACCAAACTAAAAAAGTTAAATTTACATGATTTTCAGTGATTTCTTTTAATGTTGCAAAAACGCAACACTGGGCTTCAATGGGAGTAATTTTTCAAAACAAAAGGCCCAATCACTTATCATGAGTAAAGTTTAAAGCGGCTACGAGTAACATTTAAATATCTTTTAAACAGCCTCATGTTTCCTCTCATAATCATAAATTACCTTTAACAGCAAACCAGACCATCAGTGCAAAGAAAGACGTTTTTAAATAGTTTTTATTACTGCGTTTGGTCTGGTCGCACACCCAGTCCGATTTTCGGTTCACGCGTGCATGCTCTATGGTCACATATCCGTATTGGTCACAGATTTCAGCGTGGCGCAGGACCGTGAATTGAGAAGCCTATCCCTCCAGGTGAGGGAAGGGGAGCGGGAGCCTTGTTTGAGACAGTTGTTTGTCGTCATAATGACTGATAACGGGGCTGAACCATAAAAGAAAAAAAAGAAAATGCAATGAAGAAAAGCTAAAAGGGAGAGTGATAGTCGGGCGGGAGGGCTTTGCCAAGCAACGTATACACAATTTCACGCAGCGAAACTAGACTGCAGTGTTTACTCCTAAATGAATGAGCGGTAGCCTACCAAAACAAAGTTTACTTTGCCTCACCAGCATCATCAGATGACCATTATTCATCGGAAATAGTGTAAAACAAGAAATTAAGACCAGAAAAGTAGCATAATAGGTCCTCTTTAACTAAATTCACTAGTTTTAACTTAGATGACTCATTCAAGGCAACAATTGACCAAACTTGTGTATTTTGGGGTTTTTCTCAGTTTGAACAGGTGTCCATCTTTAAAGTACACGTTGTCTTTCAGTGCAGTTTCTCAGCAGAAGATTTCACAACAGTCTCTCGTCTCGCATGCATGGTTACATCCATGGTTACATACTGTACTCGGTTTCCTCCTCCTCCTGTGTTTACACCAAGCAGCCCACGTCATCATAGTCATCCTCAGATGAAGAGTTTTCCTCGGGGCCCACGGGGGAGTAGATGGGGCCCTCGTTTTCATCATCTAGTGATTGGACAATAACCAAGATCAGCATTAAGATAACAATTCAAATCACAACTCAAAAACATCTGTTTAGATTAGCATACCCAGATTAATTTATGATGTGTAACTGTGGCATTAATTTTTTTTAAATGTCACTGTTTTTGTTTGTATTTGTTATGTTTCTGGTTTTATACTTTGACCTTTGTTATATTTAAATGATATGTCTCCTTCTGTACACTACCGTGTGTTTAAGGAAAAAGTCAATTAATATATTGTTGAAAAAAAGATTAATATACCCAGCATGCATCACTTCCCCCCTTTATCTATTTTTTAAATGTTTTAACTAGTGACATTGAATGTACTTTTTAAATCTGTTGTGCTTTTATAATGTTTTGTAAGGTTTTCTTTGGTTGTCTAAAAAAGGCGCTGACGAATAAAATGTACTATCAAAATGGATTATTAATTTTAGTAGTAGTATTATTAATGTTATAGGTCTTATTTTTCTGCAAATGTAACATCTGTTTAGTTACATTTACCTGTACTGTGCAGGTTGGTTGTTGTGTGTTTGGAGTGAAGTTGATTGTTGCTGCAAACTAGCTTTAAAGGGTCGACAGTCGACGGCTGGTCCAGTCCTGGCTCTGTTATTTGAGAAAACACATAAGGTCATAAGCATAAAGTTTTAATAAGCTTTATCGATCTTGTTAAGGTTATTTGAGACATTTTCAAATTTGCCTTTTATATTTCATATCCATACATTCTTCACGTGTACATTTCACATTCAAGTTAAATGTGTTTGTCTCTTTATCAGCTTGTTGTGTATTTGATGTCATTCCATTTTATATTGGGTATGTATTGTTTTTGCTTTGCATTTGTTTGACTCGACATCATTGCAAATTGATCTAAATTGATAAATAAAGGTTTAAATGAAAAATGAAAATTCATATGGACTGACCGGGGGTGACCTCTACGTATCCGTTTGTGTTTTCGTAGCATTCTCCTGACGATGTGCTGGACGAGTCAAACGAGTCGATGGAGATCTTTGACACTCGGGCGTATTGAGCAGCTGTGGCGTCGTCATGACAGCTCATAAAGACTCCCATCACTTCCTCTCTCGGTTCAGGGACTGAAAAACAAAATCAGAATTTATCAAATGAATTATCTTAATCTATCTTCTTCAACAATGTAAATCAGTGGTACAAAAAGATTAATCCCTGACAAATATGTTTAAAAACTGAATGGAAGAAAAAAGTTTCTTAAATTGAAGTTATATATGCCCATGATGCAGTCAAGAATATACTGCATGCATTTTGATTACATAAATATTTTTCATTTAAAGAAAATGTGTGTAAAATCTCTGTCTCTCAAAGTGACTCACTTTCCTCACAGAGCCTGTCGAGACCTGCGGGCTTCATCAAAGGTTTCACGTCTGTTCTGAGCCTCTGAGAATCTGGGTACAAGATCAAGCAAACCGAGCATTGTTTCAATCACAAACCATTCTGCAAGCATTCACTGCAAACAGCATTGAACTGCACATACTGCACACACACACACCCACACAAACGCACACATGCACGCACACACACACACACACACACACACACACACACACACACACACACACACACAAAAAGAGCAACATCAACCGCAAGCTGCAGAAGCAACACAGCAAGACAACATCTCAAATATTGAGAAAAAACACACTTTAGGATTAAATACGAATGAGGAAAAAAATAAATAAAGTGTCTCACTGCGAAAGGTTGATAAAGGGACAGACGGCTCATTGCTCGGCTCATAGTGCTCATAGTCTGTATCTACTGACGCGCTGTCAACACTACTAAACTGCCTCCAATGATACCTGGGGTTGGAGGGGACTTTTTTGAGACAAACACAAAACAATTACACGACTTGATGAAGTGACTATATATGTTCTGTAGAAGCTGCAACATTCTCACCACTGTGTGTGTATCTACAGGTGCATCTAATAAAATTGAATATCATGGAAAAGTCCATTCAAAAAGTAGACTTTCATATATTCTAGATTCACCACACAAAGTGAAATATGTCAGACCTTTCTATTGGGTACATTTTGATGATTACAGCTTACATGGAATAAAGAATCCGGTATCTCAAAATAAATGAGTATTACATGAATTAACCAATCCAAAAAAAATACATTACATACAAATACATACAATAATAATACAGAAAAATCAACCTTCTGAAAAGTATGTTTATTCTACATTCATGTCTATTCATGCGTAAGGAAGCTAGAAAATATGAAAGTTAAGTTTAAACTTTTTTAAATTAAAATAAAGAAAAAAATGTACTTTTCAATGATATTCTATTTTTTTAGATGCACCTTTATATAATACAAAAATGTGCGCAGGGTAAAAAGACTCAGAAAAAGACTTCTGTGTAAAATAATATAATTAATATTAAAAATTAAATTCTGCTCAGATTTTCATTAGCCACTGACCGTCTGTGTGCGGTGAGTTGGCGGTGACATTGATGAGGTTGACGGCGTCGTGGTGGCTGTTGTTTTGATTTTCAGAGAAAGCACGAGAGCCAGAGCGCGTCTGCAGAAGTAGGAACGCTGTGGACATATTTAACAAGATATGGAGGTTATTACTGTAATGTAATGTAACTGTAACTTTAACCTTGTTTAGAGCAAGGAAAGATGCATCGTACCAGGTTTTAGATAATTGCTATTTTCCACCTTTAGTCCCAGGGCAGGTAAGAAGAATAAATACTACAAAACTAAACAAGATACATTAATATATAAACATGAGATAAAACATTAAAAAGTGTATTAATAGTTTATCTAACGGCAATTTTCTGCAACAATATGATATAGAATAACGTTTTATTCTTCAGATTATAAGATAATGCTGTAAAAATCAAGTGTAGAGATAACATTTCTCAATAAAATAAAGTGCTTAACTCTGGTATGGTATCATAGACTGTATTGGTACACAGGTAAACACAGTGAGACTGTAGTGGCACAGCTCTGAAGTGAACATAAACCTCGTCTTTAAGGTCCATGACAGAAACCCACCGTGTCTCCTCCTGTAGTAGCAGCACAGCACCGTGTTCATGACGACGATCACCAGGAGCAACAGACACACGGCGATGGAGCTTAGAAACGCTGTTGTTGCCAAGGAGATTCTCTCAACAGGACGCACTGTAGGGGCACCTGTGTGTAAAAAATACACATCTTCATGATATGTGTGAGGTATGTTCAAATATAAATTATTGTAATTTTGCATTCTTGCTGTTATTTTCTACAGTTTGTGTCAGAATTTTTTGTTGTTTAACTATATCATTGTGTATCCTTGTCCATTCTCTGTATTTCGTGTCAGCTCTCATCAAGGCTAATGTTGAAGGCTTTTTGATGTTTGTTCATTTCGCTGTATAAATTGCTGTCTAATCTTGATGTATTTCCTTTGTTTTTACTATCTCTTGAATACAATTTCCATAAAAAACTATAAAAACTACTGATTACCCAAAAAAAAAAAAACATGTCTTTCTCAGGCTATAACTCTTAGCTATTATTCAACAAGACATTTTCTGTTGTCTTACAAGCAGACAAATCTATAAAGTGAGATTTGAAAATGTAATGAAAGATATGTCTTTTTTGCTGAGATAGAAAACCACATTATTTACCAGTCGTCCAAACAGCCGGTGCATCAGACGTGTTAGCTGTGGTGACTACAGGAAACCCAAGAGAACCTCCAGGACAGAAACAAAATGTATTTCCTATGTGATTATTTTGAATGATACAAATATAGCTGCTTTTGTACATGTTATCTAAGTATAGAAGTACAATATGACTGAACATTCCAGCCAATACAAAGCCAGTCCAGCCCTATAACATATATAGCTGTTGATGGGCAAACCATACCTCAATAACCACAAACCATCTCTCACCATTGCAGACGACTCCAGATGCTTTTGAGTCTTGGCAAAGGTGTTTTTTGTTGGCGTACTCCTTGCACTGCCACAGACTGTGCATGGCTGGGGGACAGTTATAGTACCAGAGGGTCCCGTTGTTGTGTGTGAGGGGGGGCAGAAACCTGGTGTAGTTTAGAGGCTCTGCCCCGCAGCCCAGCATGGAGCAAACCCTGGAGGCCATGTCTCTGTTCCAGCAGTTATCACACACCGAGCCCCACGTCCCGTTACGGTGAATCTCCACTTTACCAGAGCAGCGGTCCAGGCCTCCAGTCAGTCTCACCGCTCGCATCTCTATATACAGAAAATATACACACTGTTAAAGGTGCTACGAGGAACTTTGAAATATTTCTGAAACAGTCTAATGTTTCCCTCTGATGATCATAAATGACATGTAACGAGACCATCAGTGAAAAGAATGCTATTTTGATATAAGTTTTCTTAATGCCTTTGTCATGGGTACGCTCACCCAGGAACAACAGCTGGCTTAGTAAAAACACTACCGCTTTTGTCCAAAGGGGGTGCAAGAATGAACACAAGCTGAAAGTTCCTCTGAGCACCTTTAACTCTCCACTTTTTTCTAATTGCTCTATGTACATTCATGTTTCAAATGACTTATTGTGTCTGTTTGAAAAAATTATAATTCATGAATAGTACGAATATATTTCTGAACTGGATTCCTGACCTGAGCACACAACCCCAGCGTCCTCTTTGTGTCCACAGTCTGATTGGTCCTGTGTGGAGGTGGGACAGTCCCACAGGTTGTCCTCCCTCCCGGTACAGTTCAGTTCATCCCTATAGACGGGCCCTCGTCCGGGGGGGAAGGGGCCGCCCTGTCCTGTTACATTCACAGCGTAGCCGCAGCCCAGCTGAGCACACGCCACGTCAGCATCAGTCACGTCCCATTGGTCGTCACACACAGAGCCCCATGAACCATCGCTCCATAACTCAACCCGCCCAGTACAGCGGTCTGTTCCCCCAGCCAAACGCACAAGCTGGTGGCCTGAGGAAAGGATTTAAATTAATGAATGGATGAATGTATAACAGACAAGTCATAAGTAAAACAAAACAAACAACATGCAAGCGTATTACAACATATATTCCATCTACATGGAATTATTATGATGCGGTCAACTTATTGTTGTTTCTGATAAAGAACAGAAATAGCTTGGGACATTGTTTTAAGGCAGTTTATTTGATCATATTTACCGTTCAAAATGAGTAATTTTGGACTATTTACTGGACTGAATATATTAAATTGTGACTTTGGACATCAGATCACTAGCTAGGTAGAATACAAGCTGCTGTCTGTCGTAGTCATAGTCATTATGTCTGTCATGTTAGGCACAATTAAAAAATTAAATAGACTAATTACATAGTAACAGGTTAAATGAGCCAATACTACATTAGAAGTACAAATAATTAGACAGTTTTGGAAATAGAAGATGAATGTGGAAAGATATGAGTGCTGGAATCAGTCAATAAGAGAAGATTTTTTTCATTAGAAAAATGCATTTCCTGAAGAGAAAAGGTGAGTGAAATGCTTTTGCACCCTGTAGCTTCATCTTATTGCTTTTTTGATATCATGTTGTTTGGTCTCTGCCCACACAGTGTGACAAGTGTGCAAAGTGTGAAGCCACACAAGCTGGTACTGAAAGAGCAGTGACTTTTTCGGCAACCTACAAAAACATGTTTTGAATAACCCAAATAACATAAGATTAAAAAAATAAAAAAACTTTACCACAAACTGCTCCAGCTATCACGGTGCAGTTTGTTCCCACACTCTGTGAACAGTTCTGCAAGCGGCCATCTTGAAGCAGACAGTCGTGGAAGCAGCTTGTGTTTGAAGGCGAACTGGTTTTATTCACGTGATAGACGCTGCCGCAGTCCAGATTCTGACAGATCTGCTCCAACAGCAAATCTGTGTAGTTTGCTGTTAATGCAACTGCCTCACTGCTCTTGTTACCAGGCAACCGGAGCGTGAAGTTGCATTTACCAGAAAGTTTGTGAATGTAGGGGTCGCCTGAGGACACACAGAAACACAACATGATCATTCCAGTAAAAACTAAGAATCAAGCTCTTGAAACATCAATGCATTATATCAGAGTGTGTGTGTACCATGTTGAATTCTAGTTAACACAGCTATGAATATAAATACTATATTATATTACTGTTGTTGCAGAGCTTAAGTTATTTTGATCACAAGTTCATATTGCAGGAAATCTGCCAATCTTTCTCAACAAAATGTGACTTATATGTGTGTGCTATTTTCAATCCAGTAATATTGCTTGTGATTTTTTAAATATTTTCCCATTGTCGAAGATTAATTAGAAGACCTAAAAACAAGAGTGTATTAGTCTGTTCCTCAAGTCCATAGGGTTCTTTTGTAGATGAGAATTTCAAAAAAACGTGTCACAAAAAATACCTTTTTACTTAAGCTATTTATTTTTACAAAACAAAAACTGTGAAAACTTAACCAAACAGAAGGAATTAGTACATTTCTTGGGGACTATTTTTAACTGTAGATTAAAACACATTTGGTTCTCAAGTGAGTATTTAAAGCAGGATGGTGTTTGTTTGACGAAGACAAAATAAACGTGTCACCGTGTTAATTTCAGCGATAGTGACAGTGTGTGCAGAGGTCTATAGGCTACAGGTCGCCCAACACACCACAGCAAACACAACCAACCACATTATACACATTGACATATGCACTGATCAGCTAACTCTTTTGAAGAATAACCGCTTGACCAGGTGTCATAGCTTTGTTTCATTCAGGGCAGTGTGGGATAAAAGTGAGGGAGACCACATCACCCACACATAGGCCTAACACTAACATATTCTTCCAAAATATAAAGTTTTCCTCTGACTGACTTTAAAAAAAAAATCCTGTGTCCTTTGATTTAGTTTCTATCTCTGAAAATCTGTGTGTATAATACTTCAAGTTATTTAAAGGAAAGGTTTTTTTCCAAATAGATAATGTGATAATTTGTTGACTTAAAACCAGATGAATAAGAGCCGCTAAAGTAGACCAAAGGCCATTTAAGTTTTACCTAAAAAAGCTGAAGTATTTTATTTGAATTACATTCCCAACATACTTTTTTCAAGCTTTGGAAGAGAAAATACTTGCACACGGATAGCGGTGTGTTTATTATTATTATTATTATTATTAATAATAATAATAATAATAATAATAATACATTTTATTTATATAGGGCTCTTCTCTCACTCAGAGCGCTTTACAAAAACAAAACAATAAACAAACAAAAATAACATGTAGAGTTGGGTTGGTGGGGGATCTAGGGGTAGGCAGAGGAGAAGAGATGGGTCTTGAGTTTGGACTGGAAGATGGTGAGGGACTCAGAGTCACGAATATGTTGGGGGAGGCTGTTCCAGAGCCTGGGAGCTGCCCTGGAGAAAGCTTTGTCACCAAAGCTGCAGAGTTTAGATGTGTGGGTGGAGAGGAGACTGGCTGAGGAGGATCTGAGGGCCCGAGGGGGTTGATAGCGGGAGAGGAGGTCAGTGAGATATGGGGGGGCCAGATGGTGGAGGGCTTTATAGGTGAGGACCAGGAGTTTGTAATCGATCCGGAATGAAATGGGGAGCCAGTGGAGCTTTTTGAGGACTGGGGTGATGTGGTTCCACGAGTTGGGGTGAGTGTAATACATGTGAAAATCTATTTCAAACATATTGTTCAGCAGTTTCTGTTTGCTTATAATACGGCAGCAATGTGGGAGTGTTTGTCCATCGTGCATTATAATTAAATAAAAGAAATTATCTAGAATGTGATCTCAGTTGCACTAAACAGTATACATAAAAATCCGTTAGAGTGTTTTAGGTTGGTGTTAATGACAACAACATCTCCGGTGTTTGATTCTGGACAAAGCCTTTGTCGCATGGCACACGACACCCACACTTCCTGTTTGTATCTCTGCTCTCGAATACACAATACATGTGAAAAACTGTACAACATTTTTCCTGCAGCATTTATCTTCATTTTGATGTATTGATTCGAATTAATGTTTACTTGCATAGGGACAAGTGTTTGTGAGATTGCAGAATAAGATATCAGTGATTCTGAATGTATTTTTTATTTAGTTTTAATAGAATATACATTTTATTTTACACATAACCAGGGTTGGTGGTATTTGCATTCGGTACGATATGGTAAAGGGCTCTACTTCAGGTCACAGTAGCACATAGAACAACACATAATCATATTGGACTAAAATGCTTCTGGGACCAAACTGTGTTAACTGAGCCTCAAAGCCACACACCGAAACAAGCAGCAGCAAAGGTCTGTTGCAGAGTCTGTGTGGGAGAACAGTACACACACACACACACACACACACACACACACACACACACACACACACACACACACACACACACACACTTCGCTATCTCACTGTTTGATTTTGCACCTGCAAAAGTTCACCCACTGAGATGCGTTCCACATGCAGGTCACACCCCACATCCTGTGACTGTAACAGCAAGAATATTCACACTCTGCTCTGTAGAAAGGGTTGATCCTGATTCTGGACAATAAGTTATGTTGAATAATGCACTTTGAATAGCACAGAGATTCTAATGTTTAGTCACTGGTTTAAAAGTCTCTCCTATAAGCCATGGAAAAACTGACATATGCCTCAAATACAGAGCTTCTTCAAGGTCCTTGAAAGTCACCCAGCAAGGGGTGTGTGTAATACAGTATTACCCAGCATAACATCCATAAGAAATCCAGGTTTCAATTATTTACGTATATAAAATAAATATATAAACATACTTACGTATATACAGTGGCTTGCAAAAGTATTCATGACCCTTGAAATGTTCTACATTTTGTCACGTTACAACCACATACGTTCATTTATTTTGTTGGGATTTTATGTGAAACACCAACACAAAGTGGCACAACATTGTGAAGTGGAATGAAAATGAAACATGGTCTTATTTTTTTTATAAATAATAAACTGAAAAGTGTGGCGTGCAAAAGTATTCAGCCCCCTGAGTCCATGCTTTGTAGAACCACCTATCGCTGCCATTACAGCTGCAAATCTATTGGAGTATTTCTCTACCAGCTTTGCACATCTACAGACAGATATATTTTGTCCATTCTTATTTGCAAAATAGCTCAAGCTTCAGATTCAGCAGCAGATTGGTTAGAGAGCGTCTGTCAAAAGCAATGTTCAAGTCTTTCTCAATATTCTCAATTGTTTTTAGGTCTGGACTTTGACTGGGCCATTCTAACACATGCCTATGCTTTGATTTAAACCATTTCATAGTAGATCAGGTTGTATGTTTAGGGTAGTTCTCCTTCTGGAAAGTGAACCTACACCTAGTCTCAAGTCTTTTGCAGACTGTAATGCTGCATCTACACCAAACGCGAAAATTCGCGTTTGGTGTAGATGCAGCATAACAGGTTTTCTGCCCTGTATTTGGCTCCATCTATCTTCCCATCGACTCTAACCAGCTTCCCTGTACCTGCTGAAGAAAAGCATCCCCATAGCATGATGCTGCCACCACCATGTTTCACTGTGGTGATGGTGTGTATATGGTGGTTTGTAGTGTTAGTTTCCGCCGCACATTGCATTTTGCATTCAGGCCAAAAACTTCACGTTTGGTCTCATCTGACTATGCATGGCTTTTGGCAAGGGTTGGAGGAAGGTGCTCTGTTCAGATGAGAACAAAATGCAAGTTTTTGGCAAGTTTTTGGCTTAATGCAAAATGCAATGTGTGGTGGAAAACTAACACTGCACATCACCCTATACATACCATCCCCACCGTGAAACATGGTGGTGGCAGCCTCATGCTATGGGGACGCTTTTCTTCAGCAGGTACAGGGAAGCTGGTTAGAGTTGATGGGAAGATGGATGGAGCCAAATACAGGGCATAAAACCTGTTAGAGTCTGCAAAAGACTTGAGACTGGGTGTAAGTTCACCTTCCAGAAGGACAACTACCCTAAACATACAGCCAGATTTACAATGGAATGGTTTAAATCAAAGCATAGGCATGTGTTAGAATGGCCCAGTCAAAGTCCAGACCTAAAAACAATTAAGAATATTGAGAAAGACTTGAAAATTGCTGTAGACAGACGCTCTCCAACCAATCTGATGCTGGATCTGTAGTTCGAGCTATTTTGCAAAGAAGAATGGGCTATAAATATCAGTCTGTAGATGTGCAAAGCTGGTAGAGAAATACTCCAATAGATTTGCAGCTGTAATTGCAGCGATAGGTGGTTCTACAAAGCATTGACTCAGGGGGCTGAATACTTTTGCGCGCCACACTTTTCAGTTTATTATTTATAAAAAAAAATGTAAAACCACGTTTCATTTTCATTCCACTTCACAATGTTGTGCCACTTTGTGTTGGTGTTTCACATAAAATCCCAACAAAATAAATGTACGTATGTGGTTGTAACGTGACAAAATGTAGAAATATCAAGGGGTATAAATACTTTTGCAAGCCACTGTATATTTTTTGCTTGTATTTCGTCTGTTTTTGATTTGTTTTGTGTGTGAAAACTTAATAAATATATTTCTCTCAAAACAAAAGTAATGTAGTAAATGTTTATGGTTTGACTGTGGGTTTGTGTGTATGAAAGAGAGGGAGAGAGGGAGAGAGAGAGGGAGCAAGGTATAACACATTTGCACTACAAAATATTATACTTACTGTTGAATTCTTGTTCCTCTGCCCGTGTCTGGACAGGAGTTGGATCTGTTTGAGTCGATGTGTTTCGCAAAGCTGAAATCAAAACAGTGAGAGAAAATTAAATAAAAAGGGAAAAAAGATTCTTTACTTTCACTGTGAGTATGCAGCAGCTTATACAGTTCAGGCTCCTCACTAACACACCACAACAAATACATCTACCACAGGACATTTGGACAGTAGCCAATTCATCAAGGGACAGGAGTTTTTTCCGCACGCACATGGAGATCAGGGTGAGGCCTTGTACCAGATTGCACGCGCAATAAATAACTTAGCATGTGTAATATTCCACATTTTCCATTTTAAAATTAATTTATCTTCTACTTGAGGAACTTGGTTTTGCTTCTGATCACGTGGACATCACCCTTATGTTTTCACTTCTCTGTGAAAGAACCTATACCTAGGGATTCAAATGATTAAAAAGGTTCATGTATGATCAACACATATAAAATATGTTTCAAAACGCTTGTTGGTTTATTCCTAAGGTTGTGGTACAAGATTAGGGCTGACAAGTATTAGAAAAAGTATATATTAAAAATGAGAACATAGATGTTAATTTCTTTTAACAACTGGATAAAAGGCCACTTTATAGTTCCGTAAATATTTCACTGAATGAGGTATTCCCAATTTTATTTATAATTCTACCTCTCAGATAGTTTCGTTATCCGTATTAAATGTTTAGTGTTACCAACTTTTCTTATGATAAATAGAGTCAATAGTGTAATTTTCCTTCATTGACAACACTCAGATAACCTCTTCTTTGTTCATCATTCCCATTTAAACTTAAATTAATACAATTATTTGCAGCTCACTACAGTTAAGTCTAAACTATTAGTTCTTACACAATTGGAAAGACATTAATTTTGCCCAAAAAAACTACAATTTTCGCAGTTACAGTCGGATTCAATAAAGTCCATAACACAGAGGAGCATTGACAGTTTGTGAATAACTTTTAGTTTATAAATGTAAAATAAATATTACATTACCTTGACAAAAACAGCTTAGTTGCACAATCAAAATACATTTCACCAGCTTCATTTTGTTGAATAAACGCTCCTTTTATCTTTGCTGAAAGCTGAAACTAACTCTAACTCTAACTAACTAATTTAGTAGAACATCTCCCGAGCGTCTGTGCCAAGTGCGGCTTCCTCTTTTGTTCCCCTGATAGTCGATTGGCAGAACTTCCCATTTAGTGCATCGCGACAGGAAGTAAAGCCGATATGGTTCTCTTATGATTACAGTAATATTATGGCTCAAACCACATATACTGAAGCCTTTGCAGAAGAATATAAACAGTAGATATTATTATATGACAATTAAAAATAATAATAATAATAATAATAATAATAATAATAATAATAATAATAATAATAATAATAATAATAATAATAATAATAATAATTGTATTAGAAAAATTAAAGATTAAAAATTAAAAAATATACAGTATGTAAAAAAAATTGTTTAAATGTGCCTCTATGTTTTCTTTACAAATTACTTTTAACCTTCACACCATGTAAATAACATTTAAAATGTCTTGAAATTAAATCAGCTTTACAAATGAAAATTATGCAATAGTAAACTTCAAACTCAAAAATAAGAAAAAGCTAATATAACTGGATAACACGTTTAGTATGAATTATATTACATATAGTGAGTTGGATCTAGTGATGCTGAATGTTTAAAGGTATGTTTTGTTTTTTGTCTAATAGAATTAAAATAATATGTGATATAATATTAACACTCATATAATGATCTTAACGAGATGTAAGTCAAATAAGTACCTAAACTAAACATAACATTGGACCGGTGAGTTAATACCACATTTAAACAGACGAGGGCGACATTGAGCAGCTATTCTCTGACTCTTTCCAATGCGTATCTATATATTTTTATGATCTTTTTCTTAAGGACACCAAACCAAGCTTGCAGATATATATACTTACATTTTTAGGACATTTTAGACATGATTCAATTCTAAAAGCTGTGAAACTGAGAGCTATCCTATCGTCTCCTATGACAGCTCCCTGCTTTGTTTACATCCGGTCACAGGAGCACGCGCTAAACTCAACTCTCTCTCCCATTGGCTGCCCGGTTTCTTAAGCCCCGCCCTCGAACGATATGCCGGAAATTCAAATGGCTCCTCCATCGAAATAAAAAGAGAAGTACATAATGTAAGTTAAACTTATTTTAACACCTTTTCTTAAACAAAAAATATTTCATAAACTTAAATCCAAACGTTTGATTACAGTAAAGTGTGTTCGCTTTCTCAAAATAACGAGAGAGAAAATATAAAGAGTAGCCTATATGCCCAAATATTCACACATACACACACAAATCTGAAATGGGTATACACAGTATACGACAATATTCATGCCAACACAAAATAGAAATAACAATACGAAATCTGAAGTAGACTATGCACAAACAACTTCATCAATAAAAACAATATCAAGAATGCAGTAAACAGCAAAATAATACTGAACTCGCAGCGACTGTTTATACTAAAGCAGAGTGAATTAATATAATAACAATGGAACCATAATTACAGCTTCTTCTCACCTGTAAAGTTAAACATTTGTTGACCTCCTTCGACCTCCTACTAATGGTTTAGGGCTGGGAATGGCTGCGCATGCGCAATGATCCGCATGCGCAAACGCGTTGGCGCCAGCGCCAAATAGAAACAGGCTTGATTTGGACTCGGAACCAGAAGAGGTAAGCAACAAATATCAGAGCTGTGGAGTCTATTGAGCTCTTTAGCTTCATTTTAGCAGCTTTAAACCATCCCTACGTGGTGTATGTTCAGGTGTGTAATGCTAGTATTGAGTTAAAGTATCAGTTTGATAGTTATTTACGCTGATGTGTTTGTAATCTTTGTGTTTTTTTAAGCTAGTACGTCCCGAGTGGTTCGTGTAAAGAAAACAAGCGTTAAAGTTAGAGTTAGTACGATAACGGTTGTCTAGGAGACACTGGAGAGTGTTTTAGTAACTTTAGTACGATCCTGTGGTCTCAAAATAGTAAACAAAAAGTTTTCTGTTCCTGGTTTTGGTCCCCTGTAAAGTTGCAGCTGAATATAACGTTAATAATAAAACACACAGGGCAATGGCGGAGGAAATTATGAGATAAATATCGGGTGCGTTGTTTAGTATATTTAGTTTTAGTAAAGTGTTGAATTAAACGCGTTTATTTAGTGATACTCGGTACAAAATGTCCCCGTCCCACGAGCCTTTTGTGTGGGAGCTTTTGTGTCATTGTGCTTGTCATGGTCGGTTAATGTCTCATGCAGCTGCTGGACTCACAATTTCCAGACCAGTAGTATCCATAGACACATGATATATCGCTTTTAATATTACAGTTTTAGCAGCAACGTTTTGTCTCGCGGAGGGTGGCCATAGACTATATTAAATGTGGTGGTTACAGATTCATTTCCGCGCTTATTAAATATTGTTGGCCGCGCCTTTGGTCAGGTTTGAATGTAGGAAACGATGCACGTTCATGTTTTGCGTGACAATTTTAAGATATCTGCTGCAGCTGTTTGCTATCTGAAGACTTACTTCCTGGTTTTTGACGGTGATAAACACTCATTTAGCTTTTTGAATGGTTTCCCCTTCTTACAGAAAACCAGCAGCCAAAACCATGACTAGACGAGGGTAAGGACCTTATTTATTGCTTTGTGAATAATTATTATCATAGTTGTTGTATTTATTTTGTATATGTGGTGCTCTAGTCAAATCTCCAGCCTCCATGTTGATTTCAGTATGATTTCTTTGCAGTGGTAGCCTGCAGAAAAGATCTGAAAATGCTCCAGGGCAGAAAGGCAAAATTACTAAGGTAAGTTAAGGTCCCTAATAAATATATTGATTGATATTGTATAGTTGTACTTGATTATATATAGAAACTTATTGCATTACAATTGTCTCACAAAGCACTTTTTACTGTTTTCTTTTCAGCAAAGCAACAGAAAAAAGGTTCAGCCTCTGTCCAAGCTGCAGTGTGAAAAGGTATTTCGCTTTCTATTTTATTTTATGATATTCGTTTTATTGGTTAAAGTGAGTTCAAAGGCACAAAAATATATTAATCATTCCAAGAACAATCGGTAGGAAAAGACGAAAGTTACAGAGTAGAGCCACACTCATCGTTTATCTTAGGCATGAAGTATTCTACAGATTATTCCACCAATGAATCGGAAATGACCCTGCAATCTTCAGGTTGTTTACTATGTAGACGTGGGTGCTCATGTGACTTATCTTATGAAAGCTGATATAAAGCCCAAATCTTCCCACTATCCTGGATTACTTATCTTCTACAAGAAGAAAGCAAAAGAAAAACATGTTTCCTTTTCTTTAAGCAAGAATCAGAACAACATAAATAACTTATATGAGCAGTTCGTAGCTATTAAATGATTCACACATTTTGAACACAATTCTAGTTTTGAAAAATAACAACCTTTATTGGTGTGAATGTAATAGCACAATATTGTCAAAGCATTTTATAAATTCAGATTGTCTCAATCTTAATCATTTCAGAACCAGCTGGTACTTGAAGGCATCACAAAGCCTTCAATTCGGGTCCAGACTCCAGAGAAGGAAATCCAGATCGACTGTGACGATCCCGGCTTTGCAGTTCTTCCCTCGGGACATTCCTTGGTTCGGCCTTCACCTCTGCCTCAGATTGGGTACATTTATATTAGTTTATAATTGATAATCACATACACAAGAAGCCTGGTATTCTACTGAGTATTTTATTGGTCTGAAAAAGAAACATCAAGGTATCCTTAGAATACAAGGCGAATTCATCAGATATTGTTTTGTCTCACGAACAGTCCAAAACACAAAGAAAGTTTTATTTAATTTGATCAAAGACCAAAACAAATCCACATAAACTTAATCAACCTAATAGTTGAAGTCCTTTTAAGCCTCAGCTTCAGCATACACCTTTTCGGCCAATGTTTTACTTACAATGTATGTCCTCTGCTTTGCGGCCAAGGACCCATAAATTACTTGTTTTAGTATTTTAGTTGATTAAGTGTCTTTTAATCGATTTAATCCACTAATGCTTGATCTGTGTGTCTGCCTGTTCCAGCTGGGGCTCTCCTGAAGACGTGTGGGTGAAGATGGTTCACAGGGAGCAGAGTTACAGACACAGCAAGAGCTTCATGCAGAAACATCCCACGATACAACCTAAGATGAGATCCATCCTCCTCGACTGGTTAATAGAGGTGAGTTCAGCTGCATCTCAGATTCATATTGCCAGTGTTTCAATAATTTAATATTTTTAATTTTTTTGGGGGAGGGGGGGTGTTAGTTAAACATTTGTCCTTTTTTTGTAATTTAACATTTATGTGTATCAAATGTATTGATATATGTTTTGTAAACTATCTGCAGGCTCTGCAAATGTAAACAACAAATCCATCTCTGAAACTGCATAGTGCACGTTTTAAAACAAAGCCATGCAATAACTAATATTAACATCCTCTTTTCCTTCCACCAGGTGAGTGAGGTGTACGCTCTGCACCGCCAGACGTTCTACCTGGCGCAGGATTACTTTGACCGCTTCATGTTGACGCAGAACAACGTGGAGAAGAACATGCTGCAGCTCATTGGGATCACCTGCCTGTTTATAGCAGCAAAGATGGAGGTAAGGAACATATAACAGAGACAGGGTCGTTATTTCATTTAGTTAGAATGAAACTGTGCAGCATTGTGACAAGAGACGCTATTAAGTGGAAAACTTGCCCTTAAAGGCGGAGACAGCCATTTTTCATAAAAAGGACCGCGATGAAGTTGAAAATGCCATAATCTTTGTACTGAAGTTTTCTAAGCCATGTCTTAATGTTACTGTGATGGTTTTAATGGGAAAGACAGCTTTTAGCTTCAGTGCACCTGACTCCTGGAACAACTTACAGCTAAAAATTAAACTAAATACATTCATATCCTTTGGCCAATTTAAACAGACTATCTTGGATCTGCCAAACTCTACTTGTAACTGTTTTAATTAGACTATATTGTACTTTATGCCTTTTAATTGCTGCCACTCTTTCCCACTCTGTAAATGTTTCAATCGTTTTTGTTTTCTCTTCTCTTCACTTGTTGTGTATTTGATGTTTTTGCATTGAATATTTTGTTTGTATTGTTGTTTTGAATTTGTTTTTACTCGACGTCATTGTAAATGAGGTTCACCCCTCAATTGGTCTCTCGAGGTTAAATAAAAGTTAAATAAATAAATAAATGAAGGGAGAGGGTGTGTGTGTGTGTGTGTGTGTGTGTGTGTGTGTGTGTGTGTGTGTGTGTGTGTGTGTGTGTGTGTGTGTGTGTGTGTGTGTGTGCCAAAAAATATCTTCTGTTAAATACATAACCTAGACTCTGTAAACAAAGGGGGCCACAGTAGCTATCAAAATGCCCATTTATGACATTGGATAAATTTGAGTTATATTTTCTTTCCCTGTAGGAAGCCTGTCCACCAAAGCTCTCACAGATGGCCTACGTGACGGCAGGGACGTACTACGAACAAGAAATACTTCAAATGGAGTTAATCATTTTAAAGGTAAGGCTTTTAATCAGGGTTCGTGCTGCTTTTTTGTTGTGTAAATTTGGTTAATTTCATTTTTTTTTTAACTCTTAAATGTTTGCAAGTGTGCCTGTTTTCGCTCATGATTCTTCATTAGAAATCTATAAATTAAAATGATTTAGTTTTCTCATAACTCTCCTCTGCCATACAGGCGCTGAGTTGGAACCTTTGTCCTGAGACGGCCGTGTCTTGGCTGAAGCTTTATTTCCAGATGGCTTCAATGAACACAAACTCTGACCTGCTGCAGCAACAGTTTCCACAGGACGCCTACATACAGATGACACGTGTAGGTGTTTTTCTGGGCATATCTACAAACAGATGGGATTTTCATTGTCTTTTTTTAAAAGTCTAAAATCCAAACCAATGTATACACTTGTGTTAATTTGTTTTAAAGTCTGGCTCCTGACAAATGTTAAATTCCCTTGTTTCTCTTGTAGCTTCTAGACTTGTGTATCCTCAACATCAACTCCCTGGACTTCCAGTATCGTGTGTTGGCGGCTTCGGTCCTGAGACATTTCCTTCCTCACGAAACAGTCGAAAAAGTTTCAGGTAAGTTTAGATTTCGGGGCTCAGCCCTCGCAGCAGACCCGGTTTAGAATCCAGCCCGTGGTCGTTCTCTGCACGTCATTACCCTCTCTGCCCCATTTCATCTCTGTCTCTCTGCATTATTAATCAAGCCTTGAATGTTTGTATTTGTTCAGTAAAACCTACATAATGCCATCTCGGTGTGACCCACAGCCCACTGGTTAATGAGTGCATGTAAACACATTTTATTTGTTTGATTTCTGTCCAGGTCTGTCGGTAGACGCCACCCAGCTGTGTGTTAACTGGATGGCACCCTTTGTGGAGACCTTGGGCCGGTGTTGCCGAGCGACACTCAGGGATTTTATCAGAGTAAAGACAGAAGACAGACACAACATCCAGACACACATGGACTACATGACTATGCTGGTTCGTATTTTCATTGTGGGATATTAATTATTACATCACTTTTAAAATGGCTGATGCTTTTGTTTGAGCGACTTCCAGCAAAACATTGCTGCATGATTTCTATTGAGCTGTATCATTTACACATCAAAGTTGATAGAAGTGCAACATAACACTGCCATTATAACTGTAATATTTGATTGTACTTTATCAGTTTCTCATCTTAAATCTGTCTTTTCCTTCAGGAGGAGGCCGGTAAGAAGGAGGTGAGCGGCCAGTTCCCCACTCCGCCCAACAGCACAGAGAAACCCTGTACGCTCGGCACACACTGAACTACAAGAGGAACACTCTGGAGTGAGAGTGAAACCAAGACGATACGGAGTTAAAAGTCCCTCGAACACAGAGTCCTGTTTACTGCATTAAGCTCTGAACCAACGGGAAAACTTAATGGGAGAACATTTCACAACCGCTGATGTGAAATGTACCACTGAATGCATTATCCAGGCGAAAATGTGATGATACTGTATTTATAGACTCTTTTGCATTCTTCCCAAAGCTTTACGCTGAATAGTAAGCTGTTTTTAGCAACTTCCTGCATTAATTCAGAAAAGAAATTTTTTTTTTTTTAAATGTGCTGAGAATTTAATTTCTAGGAAATTTTTTATTACGGAAAGTGATGTGCAATTGTTTACATTTGTAGCATATTAAATATGTACAGGCAACAGATAACAACAACAAAACTGCTTCAGGGTCGGACAAATGTTTGCTGTTGCTTTCCAATAGCAGCCATTTTTAAAACTTGTCTTATTTAAACTAAATGCAGAAGATAACTTAATGTACAGTCAAGTGTGCATCGGAACGCTCTGGCTATGTGCACACTGTCATATCTTTACCATAGTGTTTGTGTAACTCAGGGCCATGATTTAGTCAGTGATTTTTATTTTAAAGAATTAATTTCAAATGATTTCAAGTGTAAAAAATGAGCAACTGTATTTATTTTTTTCCACAAATAAAATATACATTTCCCCCCCACGCCCTCACTGTCTGACTGGTCCACACATGTCCCTAGAAATACAGTTTGGCCATGGCCTGCAGGAACCTCTTCTTCCTCTTCTGAGCCGCCAGCTGAAGCACTTCCTCTGGATTACTGGTGTTCAGCTCCGTCTGGCCGATCGCTTTGATCTGGGCAAGAAATGTTTTAAACACCATTTTAAAATATACGTTGAATAAATTTTCCATATTTAATAATTGAAGGTTCCAACATGGCAATGTGAGACAAAGATTAAGGTTACAGAAGCTCATGAACATTTAGTTTTTAAAAAAAGTTGACCAAACCTTGTTGAAATATAAGATTGATCAAACAAAACGGTTAAATGTTTCTCGTTTTGCCCAGTGGACGATCCTAAGAATGCATTAAGAGTTTTTATCTCAAAACTATAATAGGATGTTGTCAAGCTACTGTTAATTCATATGAAACATGATATACATTTCACCTCTAAACAGAAGTTGATCTTTTGATTTTTAGTGCAAAAAAATGGGTCAAACTTGTGTTTGAAGGACTTACTGCTATCTGTCTCTTCTCAGTTTCGCCCCGTTTGTGGTGAATATCTGAACGCACGGTCAAGGAAAAATTAACCTTGTATTTTAACAGCAGACAGTTTGAAAAGACAGTTCAACAAAATGCGCTCAACAATACAGAATTGACGGAATATGATTTGAAGTTTTCCCGTCATGAATCAATAATAGGTGGTGGAGGATACGTGTGAGGAACTCCAGAATGGTGACGTCCCAGATGTAGTCGTAGAAAGAGTCCATGGCATCGTGACTGTGGAGACAAAGAACAAGATAATTATGAAGATGATGTGAGAAATGTTCAGTAACGCTGCTGGTTGTTAGAGTTGTGTGTGTGTGTATCACATTGTATCGTACCTGTTCTGTTCTTGAAGAGCTTTAAAAGCCGTCATGTAGTCGACCTCTCGGAGAAACTGACACAAAACAGCCACCTGACAACAATAAGAGAAAAGGTTGGTTCACATGTAAAATCATTACATTTTAAGATTAAAATCGGCTGTAGTGTAAACTGAAAATAAACATTCACTTTGAAACTGAAACTGTGATAAAACCTCATTCAAACGCTGATACAGGGAACAAGGACTACTAATCAAAGCCTTTTACTATCAGGCTATGGAGACAGACTTGTGATTAGCAGCAGGTGCCATTAGTTCAAACAATGGCTGCTGCTGGATTTGATCTCTGACCTGTGTGTGGCAGTTCATCATCGAGCAGCACTTGATCATCCTCTTCAGCACCTGTGAACAACAGTCAGTGGTTTAGTTTCACTTAGGAGAAATACAGTGCACTGAAACTGTATCTCAGTGACTCAAGTATGTTGAATTCTTATCTTTTTAAGTCACATGACTGTAATGTTATGTGATGTGTTTTAGTATTTTATAATCATTTAACAGTAACTCCTTTTAAATTCCTCAGAAAAAATAAAAGCAAATTATCAGAAAACTTTACTTTATTTTAAAACATTACTTGTTGCCAACTGCTGAAAGCTGCTGTTGTAAATGGTGACAGTAGGTGTTATGTGTTTATTAAAGAACAGTGCGTAACTGGTGTGTGATGTACCTGGTCAGAGTAGACGTCGGTGGGAACGGCTTTGGTAAAGAAGTCGGAGCAGACGGCCCCGGCCTGGAGGTAAAGGTTCAGGGCAGCAGAGTACTGATTGGTCACTGAAACAGAGAGACAGACGCTTCAGTTAATATGAGACATCTCTTGCCTTGGCTGTCTTTGTAAATAAGAATGTGTTCTTTAAGACCTGCCTGGTTAAATAAAGGTAAAATAGAATAAAAAATTAAAATCACACAATGTGTTTGTTTCCCTGGAATTTTTAGCCAATAAAGCAGCCAGATGTTTTTGACAGAGAAGTTTGAAACAACCACTAAAAAGTCTAACTTAAAAAAAACAGAGGTTGTTTTGAATATCTTAGGCTTAACAGCGCTGTCTGTGCAAAAAAACTTCTCACCAAAATAGATATCGGCCTGTGTGACGAGCCACGACTGGTTGTTAGGGTTCAGGGTAAGGGCGTAGGACACCAGCTCTTTGACCGTCACAGCCACAGCTTCCACATCTACTGCCTGTATGCTGCATGACACACACACACACACACACACACACACACACACACACACACACACACACACACACACACACACACACACTTTAGATTTAGTGGCTTGACGTATGACATCTTAAACATTTAATTTAGAAAAAAATCAGCTCTTACTTTGCAAGAGTAGATGGCCAGATAGAGAGATGTTCTGCTGTGACTTCATTTACAATATCGTCCTGAAGAAAGAGGAAACGGTTGAGTTGAGATGAGCAGCAAAGAGAACAACTTGTAGTTTCCATAGAGACACTGCAGCAAGAGCTCATGGTACTTGCTAAAGGTATCTGTAACTTTAAGCCTTTCCATTTTAGCCAACTCTTTATTTCCTATGCTCTGTAGTGGAACACAACAGATATAGACATTGTAGTATAAACTTACTCTACATTAAAAACAGGAATGAATAAGTTGGTTTAAAATTCCAGCTTAAAAGATAATTAATCCATTATTAAAAAGAGGAACTATAAAACTATTTTACACATGAAACTTTAAGAAAGCAAATAAATACATTATGCATTTCATTTATACGGTACAGCCTATGAGCGACGCTACAGTGTAAATACAGGGTGGAATAATTAAACAATCGTAACATTCAAGACATACCCGCACTATGCTGTGGAGCCTCACAAACAGTGAGATGAGGGTCGTCAGCACCAACGGCTCCTGTGAGAAGTGAGATCAAACTAGTTACTTCTGAAGCAACGGCACCTTATCAGTGAAACTTTAACATTTCCACACTTTGGCTTGTTGAATACTTACTCTAAGTTTCTTGACGAAAGTGATGAATTTGCTCCTAAAATGGGTTAGAGGATAAAAAAAAAAAGAAGATTTATAATAAACGCAAATTAATGCTTACATTGATATACCGTAACAATAGCATGGTGAAGTGTGTATAAACCATAGATAGTGGTATAAACACTTAATAAAAAATATTATAAAGCTTATTAGTCACATATATAACAACCCTTTTATAATTATAAGGGCTTTGTGAAGGAAGTCCAATACTCTTCCTTGAAATTCCTTATTTTTTTGTAATGCTTTTAAGACCCTGAGGGGACCCTGTAAACAGTGAAATGTAGAGTGTGTACCGGTGCAGGATGCCCATAGAAGACTCCCTGTGTTTGATGAGTCCCACTCGGCCGTCGTTGTTCCTCTTGTGCTGGACGGACACGCTGCAGATCTGCACCACCACCTCCCACAGCTCCTTGGCCGTGCGCCGAACCTCTTTGGGACCTGAGGCAAGATTCAAGATGGTTTATCTGTCATATGCAATACAGTTACAGCAGCAGTAATCAGCAATTACATTCTTGAGTCTTTTAAGCTTCCTTCAACAATGCAATATAAAAGAAGAAAAGTGTATAAGAGAAACACACAAGTGAAGGGAGACCCTGAGACGAAAAATAATACTGTTCATGGTAAAGAACAGTAACTGAACCTGGTAAAATAATAATAACTGAATGAAATAGAACACTGTACCTGGGAGCTCTTTGCATGTGGACGCCAGCAGCTGCCCGAGCTAGCAGCAGGAAACAAGAGGAGAAGAATTCAAACAAGACTTTCAAGATTCAACAGGTTTCATTTGTCATGGAGAAATGCAATCTAGACTTTTCACCACTAGATGGCACTAAAACACCTGGATTACACACTGCACCTTTAAAAGACAACGATAACTATCTGCCTAGCTTCTACAATGAGGCAGTGAAGGGTTTGAAAGTGTTGAATAATGAATTTGAAATGACTTTGTTCTTACCTTGATGTACGGGTTGTTCATGACCAGCGACTGAGGCACCTGCAGAGTGAGGTAATCGTTCTCCCTCCAGTTCAACATGAAGGCCACACACTCCTCTCCCACCACCTGACGCAGAGGCAGATCTGGCCACAAACACAAGACAGGGACGGCCTGTGATCTAGTGCATCTGAATTCAGACCCACTTGCCCGACCGGGCAAGTGAAAAAAAACCTTAGCGTTGAGCCCTGATAGTGTTTTGTAATTTTGATATGTCTGAAATAAATTGAATCAATCAATCAATCAATCAATCAATAGGCGGATACTCTGTTTACAGTGTTTGAGGTGGTCTCTCTGTGTAAAGTGCTTTGAATTGCTTCATGAATGGTGCTAAATTATAAATACAAATGCCTTGCTTCCCTTACTAAACTGCAGAATTAATCTATAGTGGCGCTTGTGGTTAGAGCCCCCCAGAATAGAGGCCCAGTCCTCAGAAGCAGCAGACCACAGGTTAGAATCCAGCTCCTGGTCGTTTTCTGCATTTCATTCCCCTCTCTGCCCCATTTCACTTCTGTCTGTCCAATGCTGTCTAATAAAAAGCATAAAAATGCCAAAAAAATCATATAAAAAAATAAATCAAAAATTAAATAAAAATCAACATGCCCTCACCATGTATCCTCATCTCCAGATAGCCCCTGACCCTGCTGACCAGGTCTGAGGGCGGTCTCTCCTTGCTGCCCTCTGCTGCCATGGTTTCGTGGGCGCGGACCTCCAGCAGCAGCATCTCGTTCAGCATCACCTGACGGAGCTTTGGAGAGAACTCAGTGACCAGCTCCAGACAGGAGGAGAAGAGCTGCCGCGCATGAGCAAAGTCCTGAGGGAACAACACAGCACGATGGAGGTGTTTATAGCTGATGTACTCTGGAAAATTTTTCATTCAAAAAAGTAGTTTTTTTATATTATTTTTCATTGGCATTTTCAATCAATTGCCATTCCACTTAAATTTGACGAAGACTAGACTTCTTCTCTAAATACTATTTTGAGTTTCTACTGCATGTCCCCTAGAATCATGCAGGCACTCAGGAAGCAACGTGAAATCGGAAATGTATTACAACAAAAAATAAAATAAAAAAACACAATTTGGATAACTATTCGGCTAAATACTTAGACATGGCAGAGCAGTCCATAAAGAGACCACAAGTTCCTGTTACATAGTTACGCAGTACAGGCGGCTTTAACATGTCTTAGCTTTAACTGATTCTCACAGCCTGAAGGTGCTTTTGTAATGTAGTTTATACAACACCTGTTTCTATAATTATGAGTCTAAATATGCCACTAACCAGAAAAAAAAGCACTTAATCCTCAAACCTTTATTGATATGCAGTGGAGTCCCTTGGCCATGAGGATGTAAACCAGGTCCTTGGTCAGGTTGTCTTTGATGCTGAGGATGACGTTAATATAGTCTGGAGGAACCTCCCACTGCACGCACAAACAGAAAAAGTTGTATTTTTATTATTACAATAAATATATTTCTTTATGTAATTAATAAAAACTTTTTCCACAATAAGATACAATATAAAGTTACATTTTGGCACCGTGTGAATCATATCGTTTATATTTTTAAGTAATTTTATATTAACGGAAAACACAAAATATTTAATATTACAGAATACTCCATACACTTTGATTGTTTTGTAACAGATTTAAACAGATTATTTGTTTGCTCTGTATTCTTATATTCAAATGTTGTTTTTGGGTGTGGATTTTATCAAGCCTGTACGGGTTACTGCCACACCCACACAGGTACCTTTTAAGTTTTTATCAATATGTATTTCATATTGTTTTTATGTCAAATCAAACTAAACCATTTTAGAACTTCATTCCCTTTCCTGTATCATATTTGTTGACCCCTGACCTTGCTGTTGACCCTCCAGAATGGTCGCTCGGCCATTCCGTGGAGTTCTATCAGGATGGTTCTGATTCTGCGCGGCTCCAGTGAGAGAATCAGCTGCTGCTCCAACTGCCCGATGTTCACACTGGCCGAGGCTGAGGAGAGATGACGTCACAATACAAACTTTAAGAGGCCGAAACACACTACTGAGCCATTTGACAGACAATTAATTAAACTAGGAATACCGCATATAATTGCAGAAACAGTGAAAGTACATAGGAGGTACTAGGTAATGTTTTAAATAAGGTAAAGCTACTAAGAAAGAAGCTATATTATGGTCCAAAGTCTCTGCGATCTCACAATATTTAAGGTTGCAGTGTCCTATGATCTTTGACCTCCAAAATCTAAAATCAGATCATCTGAGTCAGAGTTGACATTTGTGCAAAGTTTGAAGAAAAGCCTTCAAAGAGATAAAGAGATATCGCAAGAATGGCTCGGACGGAGACAAATGTATGGATGGAAGGATGAACAACCCAAAAAACATATTGTCTTTGGCCTTCAGAATTTCGCTGGCGCAGAGGCATAATTTTTTTTTATAATTTTTTATTATTGATGTGGTTTTCTCATTGTTATTTTCTTTTTTTTCCCTTGAATTATTTCTTGTTTTTGCTCTGTTATGTTATTCCTGATCTTGTTTTTTTTTTCTTCCTTTCTATGCAGAATAAATGTACAGTATGTTTGTTTGTGGTTCTTTGGAATCTGATAAGAAAAAAGGTTTGGAAAAAAGAAGGCAGAAGGAACTGTCCCAGCGTACCTGGAATGTCGTAGAAAGAGGGGAGGGGTTTGGCGCTGAGGTTGATGGTGCTCGATCTCTTCCTCATCTGGTCCATCAGAAGCTTCCTCTCCTCCTCCTTCAGCAGCTCCATGAAAACCTTGTGAGACGAGACCACGAAGAGCAGAGACAGATCCTCCAGGCGCTCACACAGCGTCCTGCAAGATAAATATACTCTCAGTTGAAACATGATGTCATGATATAGGTTAACAGTTAGAATCACAGCTCTTGAATGAAGTGCAGAATGTGAAGATTGCTACAGCTGGCTCTAGGTTCTAACATTTATTTTAGACTAAAGTAAGGTTTTAGCGTCACATTAACTACTGCATCACTGTGTATCATAATTTTGCTGTAATCAATTCACCACATGATCTGTCAGAAACTCTACTATTTGTGTTTCTGTTTAAGGTAAAGTGACCCCCAGAATCCTTCACTCACTTCATGAAGGCGGCCATGTTCCTCCTGCTTGTCTCAGTCAGACGATCCTTCTCCAGCGACAGAGTGCAAACCTGCAGGAGGATGAAAAGGGTCCAAGGTTACACAATGAACTCAGAACGACATTAACCAATTGAGACACTTACTTCCTATAAAATCATGTCACTCACACACACACACGGGATGGTAAACCTGCTTGTTTTGTTTAAGGCATGTTGAGCTTTATTTAATAGTGGATATTTAGCTTAATTTCTTTCAATCAAATAGATTAGATACACAACATCACACATACCATGAATGGTAAAAAGCCTTCATTCATACAGTGTCATCCTACCTCGTTCATAATCAATAAGCTTCTCTAAGAATGACAACAGAAGGCGCTTACCTCTAAAATGAAGTCCACCATCCTTTTACTGGGCTTGAGGAGAAGCTGTTGAAATCGCAAACTGAGGACTTCGCCTTCCAAAGAGTCGCGGATGGCGTTACAAATACACAGTTTATGACAAATCTCATCCAGGCCCGACTCCCTGCAGAGTGTAAGAGGGAGGGTTTTGCTATAAGAACTTTATACATCACATATCATTAAAGTGGCTACAAGGAACTTTCCGTTTGTGTTATTCTTGCACCCCCTTTGGACAAAAGTGGTAGTGTTTTTACTACCCCAGCTTTAGTTCCTGGGTGAGTGTACCCATGACAAAGGCATTGTGAAAAACTATATAAAAATAGCATTCTTTGCACTGATGGTATTTGCTGTTACATGTCTTTCATGATCATCAGAGGAGAAAATTGACTGTTTCAGAAATATATTTAAAAGTTCCTCGTAGCTACTTTAAGCTGAATGAATCTGAATGAGTTGTGGTTTTGGTTCAGAATGTGCTCTCACCCTTGTTGTGCTTTGTACAGGAACTCTCTGAGAACGGAGCGTCGGTAGTTGTTGGGCATACTGCGGGTCACGTTGTCTTTGATGAAGGCTTCAATGACCGCCTGTCAACCGGAGGAAGTAGAATTTATTAACAAGGTTTTACATAATGTGCTGTTTTAATTGAACCAAAAGGTTGGACTACATTTTTTAAACCAAACTGTGGGCCCTGCTGCTGTCACAGAGTCCCGTGTCTCAATGAGAATACCTGTATAAATAAAGGTTCAATTCAAAATAAATAAACTGGGGTGTGTGTGCTCTGACCTGGTGTTTGTGTGCGCGGATCAGGCTGTTGATGTGGTCGTAGGCCGTGGTCTGAGAGTCCGAGGCGCCGCAGTCTTCAGTCAGAGCTTTGCAGGCGTTCCAGTAGCCGGCAAGGCGCTTCTCATCCAGGTGCACATGGACAGTCGAGTCACACTGGAAAATGAAAATACATTTAGGACATTATGACATTTTTTATTATTTAGGTGGAGGCTTCAAATAAGCCCACTGCCCCTCCCTGCACTGTACATGTTGGTTATCTTTGTCATTCTGTACATTTTAAATTGTGCAAATAAAAAAAAAAATAAAAAAACTCAAATGTTAAGAGGCAAACTGTCCAAGGAGACAATTATGACTTAATGGAAGTCATGTTGAGGTTTTAGATTTACCTTCTTTAACAGTTCCTTTGTCTGTCTGAAGTGATCTCGAGCTTTCTGGAAGGCCGGCTGGTCCGTGCAGCCTTGCTGGAAGAAGATAGCTCCTAGATCATAATGCACCTGGAACCACAAAATACAAATCAGACCAGTTAAGAAAAGGCAAAGTTTAAAAGAAAACAACGTATTCTCCTCTGAAGAAGGTTGAAAGGTACATTGTGTAATAAAGGTGTAGGCCTCAAGTCTTTCCACTTGGTGCAGATGTGTGTGTGTATATATATATATATATATATATAAAAAAATGCATAAGGCAAGTTTGTCCATTCTGAGCTACTGTAAAAACATTTCGGTGCAGAACGCTACTAAGTAAATATAAAACGCTCATTCTAAGGTTATAAAAAAAATAAACTTATATATAATAAAAAGAAACACTAATTTAACCATACTTACCCTAATTCCCTTTGCACACCACACCTTTAAGAACTCAACACACCTGACAGTGCAGCTCATCAGCGCTGATGCGAAGCCCTGCGGTGGAGGATTCCGTCTCTCCGTTAGCCGCGGCGTCAGCAGTGAGTAGATCCAGAGTTCTCAGAGTGTGAACGTAGAAATCTTTCTTCAGACACACAGCTCCTTCCAGCACACTGATGGAGTCTGTCGCCTGCTCCTTCAGCTACAGAGGGGAGATGGAGAGTGTTTTTCTTTTAATAATAATATAATACATTGAATTTTTTTAAGATGATTTTTTAGCATTTTTAGACTTTATTATATAGTTTGGAGAGACAGAGATGGAATTGGGCAGAGAGGGGAATGACAGGGAACAACCATGGGACATATTCGAACCCGTGGTCTACTGCTTCTGAGGACGCTCTAACCACTACATCACGAGCGCCCCCCATAATGCATTCAATTCATTTAGCGCTTTTAAAAAAGGTACTCAGATACATTCTTCAAGTAACATGTAAACTCACCACAGCAAGGATGTTTTCAGTCATCTCTTTCTCCTGCTGCACAATATTTATCCTAGGAGAGGAAAAAACATATATTACATTGGATATCGGACCATTTATTAGTTTCAGATAAGCATGAGTCAGTTTATTTGGAATGAGCAGGATTTACATGTTCATCTGGTGAGGCCCCGGTTTGGTTTGTTTCTCTGGAAAGCTGCTCAGCACGATGGTTCTGATCGCCCTTTGAAAGAAGAAGAAGATTTCTTTAGAATAGAATACTCTGAACATCAATTAACTTGTATAATGAAAATTATTTAATCAAACCAACAAAATTTAAATAAAAGCAGTCCTTTAAATGAGCAGCTCAACAAGGTTTTTAGAGACATGCTCACCTTCTACACATTTCTCTTCAAGTAAAAGTTATGATGCAGGAATATTCTGAACATTAATAAACTTGTATGTTATCATCCTGTGTGTTCTAGTACAAGAGATAATGGCGGTATTGAAACCGGTTATTGTCCCATGCCTTGTCCTGAATGAGTTTTGTCCCAGTTTTTCATTGTGCGTTAGTTACTCACCAGCGGTTGTAAATGACGACGCCCATGGCCGTAGTAGGCGGCAGGGTGGACAGGTCCAGCTCTACGTGCTTCACCCCGGGAGGAACTTTGCTCACACACAGCAGCTCGTTCAGCAACATGTTCAACACTGGAGTGGTCAGGCTGCCATGGGAACAAGGATCAATCATATATAAAAAAAAGATATTAGCAACATACCTAAACAATTCTACAAGATGACAATTCTTCATACCTCAAACCCTTCCATGCCCGCTCGGCTGAACTGACTCAAATGCAAAGTTAATAAGTTTTAAAAGTATTTAAAGCCTGAAGAGTTCAATCAACTTTCTCCACACACACACACACACACACACACACACACACACACTGACCCTTTCTCCAGAGCATCCAGGTCCCATTTCATGTGCGCAGCGACTTTGAGCGCGAGCAGCTTGAGCGTGCGGTTCCTGCGGTTGTCCACCGGAGGCTGCACCTGGTTCTGCTCGTTCACTGACGGCTTCGACGCTTGTTCCAGGAACTGGATGATCAACTGCGATGGTGTCGGGTCTGTTGGAGGAAAGAGAAAAGGACACATATATATATAAACGTATTGATGAGAATGCAGAGTATTCAGTCCAGGTGAAGAAATGCAGCTAACATCAAATGCTTTATTTCAGCTGTTCAATAAATCTGTGTGTTGTTTACATTTTTAATTCTTTTCATTTACTGGGGGTTAATGCCAACATTTTCTTATTTAATCCAGTGTTAATACACAGCCTAGGCTCTGTAAACGGGTATGTGCTGCTCGATACAGTAGGCCCCCTTTGTTCACAAAACATTTGTTTACATAACAGGCTGTGTATTAACATCAGATTCCACTGAAATTCATCGATTTTGACAAAAAGTGATTTTGACATCAAGCGTTCTCCAGAATCAGTGACCATTTAACTTGGTTTTATTGAAACACTGGGCTGACCTGGGTTTGACTTCTGCAGGTGTGACTCCAACAGGCTTCCGTCCAGCAGAAACTCAAACCAGGAAGTCTGCAGTGGCGTGCTGGGCCGACTGCCCGTCACAGAGGCCGGCCGGTCCGACGCCTTCACACTCATCCTGCGCTGATGAACACAGACGAACAATTATAAATGAGTCTGACGTCTTAAGACATACAGTGAGTGACCGATAGAAATGGTTCAATAAACTGTGTCTGAGTAAGTACTGTACTTAATCCTGTACAATCCAGAGATACTGGAGTATTATCATTCCATTCCACTCCACTCCACCTTTACATATACTGTAGTAGGCCCTACACATTATTCTGAAATTGGCCCTTCTGCCTAAAAAAAAGCACTTTGGTACATTTTTAGCATTAATATAATGGTTTAACTAAAACTATATTTTGAATGCAGCACTTTTACTTGTAAGTAACAGTGATTTTACACTCTGATACATACATATGATAGATAGATAGATAGATAGATAGATAGATAGATAGATAGATAGATAGATAGATAGATAGATAGATAGATAGATAGATAGATAGATAGATAGATAGATAGATAGATTCTTTATTACATAGTTGGTAAAGAAAATATGTGTGTGTACTGCTGTCATAGACGGATTATGAGATAATGGGCCCCTGGGCACAAACTCTTAAAGGGCCCCCCCCACTCCTCCCTATCCAGGCCGTTACACTGACTTTTCCACACAGATACATACAATTAATGGAAAAACATATTAAGGAAGTCAGTTTTTCCCACAGGTTTTTGGGATACTGTTGGAGGGTCCGGGGGCATGCCCCCCCCCCCCCCCCGTTTTCTTTTTACCTTTTTAAAGTAAAATGCATCAATCTGGTGCACTTTGAGAGGACATTTTAGAGGCTATATCAAATCCTGAGATGCAGAAGGAACATTATTCATATTTTTCTTTAACAGATTGGTCAGACCCATGTTCCATGATGGAGGGGCCCATTTCAACAGATAAAGGGTGGATAGCTACTTTTTATGAACAATTTAGAATTCCCACATAGAAAGCTTATTTCTGTATGTGTGAGGGGGCCTTCAAGGCCCCTCATGAAGCCCCTTAGACAGAGCTACTAATGCTGTTGTTTTTAACTTGCTTTTGTATTTCTCCCATACTAGTTGAGGGGCCCATGATGATTTCTATCTTGTTAAATTGTGATGAGTATACTTATATTTAGGCTATTCCTTTTTGTACCCTGTTATTGACATGAGTGACTTGACTTTGACTATGCAACATGAAAAGTTACTATCAGTATCTCTGGCTTAGGGCCCCCCTGAGCCCTTGGGCCCCTGGGCCTGTGCCCGGTGTGCCCGTGCAGTAATCCACCCCTGACTGCTGTACATACATTTATCAACTTAGTATATTGTCTGCAAATGTATCGGTATGTGGCGTTCAAGCTCAGTAATCAAGCAAATAATGTTGGGATCCTGAAAAGCTGCTCCTCATCACTGACAGTTGTTTGTATTGATTGTATGGCGAAGGGAGGTTTAATCTGATAACCGTGTCGTCCCGACTGAGCGGAGTTTCCAACTTGTCAACTAAAAGATTCAGAACGTAACCGCACAGATATGGTTCGGTGCTGCTAGTGTATGTAAATGAAGCGCCCCCTTCCTCCCGCTATGTGTTGTGTGTTTTGTTTTGGGCTAACGAAGCGAACAGGCTATAGTCTACTCTACAGCCTTGCGCGAGCACAGACGGGAAGGTTTCTCTTACCTTAACAGGCCAAAATGAACAATAAATTGATATCTGAGCTAAATATACACAAAAATCTCAGATAGAGCTGGAGCAGCTACACGGACTGTTTGGATTCTCACATACTCTGCGCTTCATCGCTGCGCTGTTTCCGGTTCCGCTTCGTCGCGAGGAAGACACACATTCCGTTGTTTCTGCGCATATTTATAATATTTTGCTTTATACTAAATTTGAAGTTTTTGACAGTGACATAATTAGATAAAAAAAAAACTACCCACAAAAGTAAACATAAAAGTCGGCATTAAAGGGACACTGTGTAATGTGACATCATCAAGAATATTCTAGAATGCAACGCTCCCTGGGTAACCCCTCCCCTTTTGAATAATAACAGAAGCTACAGTGGCCTTCAAGGACAAGAACAATTCTAAATTCTAAACAATGCACCCGATGACATTCCAAAAATATGGATTCCTCCATACGACTTGCCCGCTCAATGGACAAAATGTAACATTAATATTTGTAATTCTCCGCTCAGGGGGATAATTCAGATTATTGGCAGAGGTGATTTTACACCAATGAGGACATATTTATGAATGAGGATATTGATTTTAGCTAATAAATTACTTAAAATGTTACACAGTGTCCCTTTAATAATTAATTATAATTTAGATTTATGTAGCGCTTTTCTAAACACTCAAATACTAGGCCTACTCTCTCTTTACATCTGTAAATCGATATGCACATTTGTAATTCGATTTTTTTATTTTTTATTTTGAGCAACTAAAACAACACAATTTACCCTCTGAGAGAATGAAATTTCTATCTCACTTTTTTCCTAAAATTCCTTTACAATGTCTTGCCAAAACTAGTTGTGTTAAGAAAAATAATCGCTATCAAATAAGACATTTATTTGTATGTCTACGTTTTCCATCACATACTCATTAGAAAACGTTGCAACACATTTGAGGGAACATCTTGTTTATTCTTCAACGCATACATACTTTTAATCTCCATACATAATTCAATAAAACCTAAAAATTCCCTACACGGCCTTTTTTGCATTAGGACAGTTATTGGTGATTCTTGCATGAGAGCACCAGGATAAATTCACCTCTACAACATTTGAGGCAACAACCAGGGGACGAGAGATGTTCGGACACAGACACAGTAACAGGTTAAAGGGGAATCCTGTCCCACACCTCAAAAAATAATAAGGCATCCAGATATAGAGACAACAGAAATGAGCAGCTTTAGAAGCAACTTCCACTGCCCTTTAAGGCTCTAAAAAAACTGTTTTATTATACTGATGAGCTTTAATCTGTATATTAACTATCTGGTCGTCGACCCCATTCACTAATTTACGAACACTTAACTTAGTTTGTGTCGTTTTTTACTGGAGAAATCGGCTCACCCTAAATTAATCCATATATGAAGACATTTCACTCTGAAGTAAGAATGTCAAACTCAGAAGAAAGGAAAACAGTATCACCGAAGTATTTGTGATCTTCCACAAATGTCTGAATAAAAGTGTATCTAGTAGATGTGGAGATATTTATAGAGTTAGTGAAAACTCTGACCTGATAGTGCTGCAACCAAACAAAGATTTATGAATGTCTAGTAAATTGAATGGCATTCCATTGAGAAATGTACACACAAAAAAAACATTAACTTCACGATGGCACTACAGGAAAGGATTTGAGGATTGCTGAAGAAATTACGATCCTTCCTCTGTGGATAATTCATCTCTGTGGCAAATGTAATGGCAATCCATCCAATACTTGAGATATATCAGTCCAGAACCAGGTTGCCATTCCGATAGTCAGATGTACTGTATTGTCCATTATTATGCATTGTCTCAAAATAATTAAACTAAAAAAAATCTCCATTGCTTTTTGCTTCTGCTGAAACCTTACACACACACACACACACACACACACACACACACACACACACACCTCTCCCTTCAGTAAAACCATCACAGTAACATTAAGACATGGCTTAGAAAACTTCAGTACAATGATTATTATGGCATTTTCAACTTCATCGCGGTCCTTTTTATGTTTTATGTTGATTTTTTAAATCAAAACATAACACATGTAGTAGGACCAAAACCAGTACAGTGTGCTCAGATGATCCCGGTTGGTTTGAATTTGCAGCTTCAGTATTAACACCTGGGTGTGTAAAGGTAACAGTGACATTTCTCTGAACACACGCTGCTTACAGACACATATTGCATTGACGTGAACACTGGAATACGGGCTCAGTAATGTCTCATCAGGGAGGCATAGGTTGCTGTCAGTACTGAAAGGAGATGACCGAGTTGACTTTGTAGACGTGGTACGATCGGTTCCAGAACACTCGCGTGAAGTAGTTTGTGTACGGCGAGTAGTTCATCTTGATCTCCTGGCAGAAGCGCCCGTGTTTGGAGAACGAGTACATCTCCCCTTTGTCGTAAACAACCTGAGACATGGGACAAGAAGAGGGGGAAAGATAATGACGTTAAAAAATTACTGTTGTATCAAAACTTTTTTTTTTACTTTTTTTGCAGATAATTAGAGAAGACGTCCAACACCACTGAAAAATCTCCTTTTTAAATGGTGGAGTCAGTGATTCTAGAGAAAGTTTGTTGTCAAAATCAGTTTTTGTCAAAATCTGTAAATATTTCCTCATGAGCTGCTACCTGTTCGTACTCTGGACGTGCTGAAAAAGAATCTGGTGTTCATAACCTGCCTAGTCTATGTAAACTGGTATGTAAACAAAGGCTATGTAATCAAGAGGGCAAATATTAATATATATAGTTAGCAACATACACATTTACATAGCCTAGGTTTTGCATTAAAACTGGATTTCCTTCAGTGCACACACAGTACGTACAGGTAGCAGATCTTGATCACATATTCAGTGATTTTGACAAATAGGGATTTTGGCAACGAGCGATCTCCAGAATTGCTGACTCCACCTATAAATTAGAATTTCTTTTTGCCCTGTAATACCTCTATAATCGCATTTTTTTATACTGTAGCACTGTATAACCTAGACACTTGGAAAAACATTCAAAATCTACCTAAACAAACTCTTAATTGTCTCGTCATGGCAACAACATTCACTGTTGAAATCTCAAACAGACGGACAACACTCACATGTCCGTTGGCGATGTCCAGTAGGTCTTTGATTTTACAGCCTCTGTTCAGCGTCAGCTCGTTACAGATTGACTCCTCGACGATCACGTAGTTTGTCTTTTGGGACGTCAGAATCTTATAGACGTCCTCCGCAGATCTCAGGGAATACACCTGGTAAGTCTACAAGGACAGGGAAAAAAGATATTAAATTAAGTAGTAGTAGCTAGTTAGTTCAACCCATCTGATAAAGAAAATATCTCATTCTTTCGAGCACTTTAATTAATACCCTTATTATAGAATGGGCAGTATAGAGGTTGCTGAAAATAAAAGGGACGGAGAATATACAACAATACTTTATAATTTTTCTTAAGACCCATTATAACATAGAGGCTCAGTCCTCAGAAGCAGCAGACCACAGGTTAGAATCCGGCCTGTGGTCTTTTCTCTGCATGTCATTCCCCTCTCTGCCCCATTTCACCTCTGTCTCTCCAAACTGTCCAATAAAGCATAACAATGCCCAAAAAATAATCTTAAAAAAACGTTTCCCTTTGTTATATGACTCACATCTTCGGTTCTCCTCAGCAGGTTGATGTCGGAGTAAAGCGGTAAACTGGTCACAGCCGAACCTGAACACAACTTGACGGTTCCTAACAGCTGAGGGCTGCCGGCGAATACGGCTGCTAGAGGAGCCTGAGACCTGCAGGACAAGGCAAGTTTATTTCTATAGCACAATTCAGACACAAGGCCATTCAAAGTGCTTTACAGGGGCATAAAAACATTAAGATTAGAAATTGCATTTAAGAGATAACAAAACAAATAAGAAAAACAGACAATATATACAAGCAAATAAAAAAGATGTTAACAAAAATGAAAGAAGATTCAACCATGTGAAGTCTTAGTTGGTGACACCCCTCTAATCAATTAACAGAGAGAGAGGCTGTGATAGGCCACCTGATCCAGCTGATCAGCTCCATTGTGTCCGGGTCGTAGAACTCCGGCAGATCGGACAACTCCAACAAGACACGAGGGCAGTACTGCAGGACAGGAAAGAGCACAGAAAATTATATTCTTCTTTTAAAATTAAGAGAATTGCAGATCACAACTTGGCAGCTACACATTAAACACATATTTTGGTCTTGTCCAAAGCTAAAAAATATAGTGGAAGGAAATATTCCAAGTTGTTAGGAAGCTGTTGTTGATATCTCAACAATCTCACCTCTCTCCACAAACTGAAACCTATGATGGTGGGAACCGCTGTGCTCAGGATCAGAGACTGAAATGTAAGAGGAAAAAAAATTTAAAAAATAACAACAATAGCAGAAACCTGGATGGTTAACACTTGTAGAAATAAGTGATGGTGATTAGTTATCATTATAGTTGATTAAAATGATGCCAACATTTTTGTATAAATTCAATTTAAAACATGCTTTTTGAGTGAATAAGGAAAGAAATGAGTTTGTTTTTTTGATATGTATATGGTGTGAGTAATGCACATTTGAAAAGTGTTTGCTGTTAAAGGTGAATATCACACTCACCAGGACTACAGGGTGGATGGACTTCAGTTTGAGCCACTTGAACACCGTCATCCAGAGCTCTGGAGAACACACGCCGAACGCTGTGAACATGCAGACGTACGGCGTCCAGAGATATTTCATCCTAAAGGAAAAAAGGAAAACCAGTTATAGGTGGAGTCAGAGATTATGGAGATTTTTTGTTGTTGTTGTCAAAATCAGTGAAAATCTCATCAGGATTCGCTACCCGTCTGTACTGTGTGTACGCTGAAGAAAAAATCTAGTGCTAAAGACAGCCTATGCTCTGTAAACGGGAGGGTTTTCCCGCAACGCATTAAAGCAACGCAAACCTCCCGTCTTGACTACTGATTTTCTTTTATTGTGATGAACGTACCCGTCAAACAGCAGCGCCAGGCCTCCGAAAAGCAACGTGTGGAAAACATGATAGATGACCTCGGGCTTCTCTCCTATTCGTCCATCTTCAAGTCTGAGGTCCGTTTTCATTGGCTGACCGCTGTGTAAAAGTAAAAACATTTTCAGACTCATAACTTCCAGACCAAAGATTCTAAAATATGGCACTACGACAAATCTTGTAGCTGAGAACAACTTCATCAGCTATGTCTAATTTAATTTTTCTGGTGAATCTCTACAGAATGTAATATCAATGAAAAGTCAATTTTTCTTTTCCATAACATTCTTTTTCTTCTTTTTTTTTAGATGCACCTGTATGTTATTATCATGTGTCTAACCTGAGTCGTCTGTAAATGGTCTGCAGGGTGGACAGCAGGCAGACAGTGAGCACCAGGAGGTAGAAGGGAAGAACCGAGGCCTGAGTCAGCCGCAGGAACAAGTCCTGATTGGGCGTCTGGAGACTCTCTTGGCACAATAGGAAGTTGGTGACAAAGTCTCTGTCATAGACGGAAGGAAAACACTGCCGTTAGATAAGATGTAGGAAGAAAATAGAACCCTGACTAATACAGACACTGCTTCAAAACCAAAAAGGATTATACACAATGTGGCTAGACATTTTAACTCACGTTGTTGTGTTGAGCCCAAATTTTACTTCGAGGAATTTCAATATGAAGTCACTCTCACTCACAGGTATAAGTTTCTGTGGATGAGAGACAGTCATGATTAACAAATAATTTAATTACAAAATTAAAGCGCAATGCTTTGACAAACCATTCATCTTGTGTTTTCACCTTGACCAAATAGCTGAAGGTGATCCCTGTGGTGAAGACCAGGTAGAAATGCAGGAATAGTTTCATGACTCTGGCCACCAGTGGTCCCATCTTCATCTTTTGCTGCAGTAAAGATACAGAAAACAGCAGTAAGAATGTATTACTCTATTCAAACACTGCCGAATCAAAAGGAAATTTTAAAAAATGAATAACGAAAAATTAATTCAATTATATATTTTTTTTAACTTAAATTATTAATCAGTTATCAAAATAAAGTGATTATCATTATGTGTTATTTCAGCACTAAAAGCTCACACAGCTGGGATTCTGTTAACACAAAATGTCTATAATATGTTAATAGGGCTGAGTTGTGAGGTGAGTGAGAGAGCTAACTCTACCTGGAAGTACCTCGCGAGCACTGAGCCGATCATGAGGCTAAGCAGAGGAGAGCTGAGCAGCGAAGGGTTCTGGAACTGGAACAAGTAGGCCAGGAACAAGGAGCTCAGGTAGATCTTGTGAATGTCAGCCATCTTTAAATCGCAGATAGAGTGTCAAAGAGAGAGGGAGAGAGAGGAAGAGAGGGAGAGAGAAAGAGATAGAGACAGATAGAGAGGGAGACAGACAGACAGATGAAGGGAGAGAGAGGGATAGAGAAAGAGGGAGAGAGAGAGAGGGAGAAAGACAGGGAGAGGGAGAGAGGCAGAGAGAGAGAGGGGGGGGGGAGAGATATGAAGGAACAATGTTTTTGAGGACTAGGATCTGAAGATATTGTACAATCAGCTATTTATAGGAACATTTACTGTATATTTTTTTTATGGTATTTGAGCCCATTATAACTAAACAATAGTATTTGGCTCTTTGTTAACATTTATAAAATTATATATAAATAAAACTTAATGTAGATATTATTCACTGATTTTGACAAAAGTGATCAAGCGTTCTCCAGAATCACTGATTCCTCTTTTAAATGTGATTGAAGTCCTTTATTAGCTCAGGGCTCTGTTACCTTGCGTGGTGGCACCAGGTCAAAGGAGTCGAGCAGGAGCAGACAGAGGCCTTGGACGAAGAGCATGTAGTGGCTGTGTTCCCACATCAGCAGGAAGAAGATGGTGGTGGCACTCATGGTGAGATAGCAGAACATCTACGGAGAAACAACGCAGTTTATCACTGGGTCTGAATGAAACATTGTTGTTGTTGTAGAGGGTTATTCAATGTAGCTAGGGGGAACTTTCAAAATAGCGCTGTTTTCACTGATGGTCTTGTTCGCTGTTACAGGTCATTTAAAATCATCAGAGGAATAATTAGACTGTTTCATAAACATTTAAAAGTTCCTCCTAGTCTATTTTAAGACAATGGTTTGATGAGTCTCACCTCAGTGGCAGAGCTGATGTTATTGGTCAGGAATCCCGTCAGAGCTGCGACCTGGCAGGAGAAGTACGGTAGCGCCCAGTTGTCCCGCAGAGGGATCGCGTGGTCCACTTTGGTGGTGTCTGGTCTGAGGGAGAAACGGCAGAGTTGAAACGAGGACAAGTCTTCATGAAACAGAAAGAAAACTAGAACTACCACCAGCAGTTTTTACTGTGGCTCAGTTGGCAGAGCAGGTCGGCTGATGATCAAAGGGTTGGAGGTTCGATCCCCGCCCTGCCACGTGTGTCACAGTTGTTGTGTCCTTGGGCAAGACACTTCACCCACCTTGCCTCGTGTGAATGTCGATAGTTAGTCTGCTATCGGTGTATGAATGTGTGTGTGAATGGTAACGTGGGAATGGGAACAGGTCTCCCTTGCAAAAGAGTCTTCGGTCTCAATGGGATTTACCTGTATAAATAAAGGTTAAATAAAATAATAAAATAAAATAAATAAAATAAGGAGTTTATATTTCTTAGTGAGGCATGGAATTACCTATTTAGCTTAATTTGACAAAAGTCTGTTTCTGTTATTCTTGAGACGAAGTTGACATTCATGCAAACTTGGCCCAGATTTTTCTACGGACAAAAGGACGCACATCGCACAACCCACAACCTCTGCACTATTGCCAGTGCAGAGGCATAATAAGTTGTTTAAAGCATGTTATTATAAGGGTATTATATGTTAGGAACAACAGGGAAGACAATGGATAAAAGAATATTGAAAAGGTTCACAATAGCAAGTTTACTGTGTGTTTAGTCACACAGAGAAACCTACACTTTAGTATGAGGACCAACGCAGCAGAATTCCTTCTCACCTGTTGATGACGTACCAGGCCACAGTCAGCATGCCGGCTACCCAGGTCCCGCTCATCACCCAGCTGCATACGAACAGCGCCGTGACGTACAGTGCCTGGAGGCCGAACACCGCTCCAACATAGAAGTAGATCGGCTCCACAATGTCCTGAGAGCACAGAGAGAGAGAGAGAGAGAGAGAGAGAGAGAGACACACATTATCCAGCAAGGCCTAAATGATATCAGCGAAATCTCTTTATATGGTTGTTTACAAACAAGCCCAATGCCAAGAATCCAAAGTCGAGTAATAAAGTGATTAAATAATAACAAGCCCAGTAGCATGACGTCTTTGTCAATCCGATCTGCTATTATAATCAATTACGGATTAATGCAATGCAGTCGTTTTTGTTATTCTGGTTGCTAGCCTTCTGCACTGTCAGCAGATGAGGGCAGACTTCAGGGCTTTCAATGGGAGATTTGAATACCACTTGTGCAAAGCAGCTCACAGTCAATTAAAATGATAAAAAAAAAGACATTCTTTACCACCTCATATTACTAAATGAAAATAAAACATAAATGTGTTGAACACTCACCTGTGTTCCGGTGAATTTGTAGACGAAGCTGGTGATGAGCTCCGGATACAGAGAAAGGCGTTCCACTGCGTTGATGGTCTGACCGGACACCGTCTTATTGTCAAACATCAGATCATAAAAACCTTAAAACACACAAACCACAAAGGAACAGAGTTGATTTACAAGGAGAGAGTGACATGTATAGTGTATTTTTTGATGATGTGTTTGGATATGTATTTAAAATTTCTTCACAGGATGGTCTGTACCTCTTTCAAAAGATGGTGCCGTCAGCATGTGCTTGTAGTAGTAATAATAGAGACCGCTGCCATCCTGGAAGGTCAGTTCCCGCTCTAGCTCCTAAAACAAATAAGACAACAAATTCATATTATATTTTGATATGGCAGTGAACTGGGGGAATGGAAGCAGACTCAAAAAAATATAAATAAATAAGACACCCACCTGTCTTGTGGAAAACCAGAACTTCCTGTCATGATAGGAGGACAGATAAACGGCGTAGAGCATTCCACAGCCAACTGCCGCCAGACACCCGAAGAACACCCGCACCACGCGCTGCAGAAAATGCGCTGAGGAGCAGAAAGATGAGAGGCAAAGTCAATTATCACAACAACACTATAAAAACTTATTTTGAAAGTATTTAGTCGTTTTTTTTTATTGGAGTATGAACAATGACACAATAATCTAATATTTTGATAAACTGGATTTTGGATTTCCATGAGCTGTAGGCCTAATCATCAAAATTAAAACGAAGATGTGTAAAACAAAAAAAACCCATAATATAATTTTTTTTTTACACACACCTGTATAAAAGTAAATACAATTGAAGTGAAACTTACACGTAGGGGAACTGTTGGATCTTTTGACATCATTCTGAGGTGAGTTTGATTCCTCTGGTTTAACTTGAGTCTCGTCTTCTTTAACTCCATCATTCTGCGGCTTGTCCTTTTCAACGGACACACTCTCCTCCTCCTCATCCCCCTCTTTCACTGGCCCGTTCACATCTGTCCATGTGTTATAACCATGGTTACAAGTAACAGACAACAAAACTAGTTTAACAAACTTGAAAGGATACGACACAATGTTTCTCTCAGCTCTGCAACCTTTGACAAGATTTGGCAACAATTGTTGTCTTTATGAAGAATTACCTAAAGTCGTTGTATTTGTATAGTGTGTTGGCTTATGATGTATTTCTTATACTTCTATAGAATCGTATTGTAATTTATTTTCTGTTTCCTCTGCTTAATTCTGTTGTGTAACATGTATTTATTTACACTAAAAATCTATGAATAAAGTATATGAAAATAACAGCAGCCTTTTATCAGCCATAACAACCATTCCGATTACTGATAAAGTTAACAGATGTTTTTGTTTTGTCCTCCACAAGAAGCTAACCTGTGTTCATTTAGCTAAACTATGCAGTATGAAGTAATTACTCACTTGTATTCTCTGCCTCTTCTTTCTCTCCCCCCAGCCTTTCTGTTTTCCGACATCTTAACTCCGTCATGTCGAGATATAAACATTTAATCCAAGAGGAGTTGTGCGATATGTTCAGAGTAGAGCAGCATGCTAGCTAACTAGCAGTTAGCTTACACAGAAAGCCCCTTTTTCAACACGATACTAAATATAGAAAAAGGCAGATGACAGTTTGAGATACGAATTCCACTTATCTCAGGATCAACACAAAGTTTCAAGCCTGCAGAGGGACAGCTGCAGAGTTTGTGGTGTGAAGTGTGAGAGACTGAAGTTAGCTCTGCTGCTGCTGGCTGAGACCGGCGGAAGTGACGTTTCGTGTTTAAAGAGACCAGAAAATCATGTGATAAAATCATAGATAGTGTGTAAAAGGGTAAAAACTGTTCTATACTATATATGGGTAAAATAGAAATAGTCTAATGTATATTTTCATTTTTTCTTGTTGATTAATCAATAACTGAGTAATATGAAAATAATTATACCGTTTCAACCATTGTTTTACCTGCACACTAGGCCTACAATAAGATCCTAATATGATCAAGTGTACAACTGAGGGAAGACGAATTGTTTGTGTGTGTGTGTGTGTGTGTGTGTGTGTGTGTGTGTGTGTGTGTGTGTGTGTGTGTGTGTGTGTGTGTGTGTGTGTGTGTGGCAAGTGAGAGATAGACCCAACTGAAATGTCATAGTGAAAACAATTTAATCCATCACAAAATATTTCCACTGGTGCATGCTGAATGTGCAGTTAATATCAAAGCAACAAAATGTAACTAACATTGATAAGTGGTAAATTACTCAATTTAAAAAATAAAGACCAGAGGATAAAACCAATGGAAACAATGGGCACGCACAAACAGTGAACGCATCAAAGACTTAACAACATACAATATTTCAGGTAGCTACAAAATTTGATTCCAAACTTAAAAACAGGAGTAAAAATATCAACACCTTAAATTAACATTGACAGTATATAAAACACACTTTTGGGACGTCACATGAACTTTAAACTGTGATATTTAAGGAGGTGTCTCTCTAATACACGTTAGGAATTCCATCTGAACTTTCCAATCCAGGAGGTGATACGAAACAATATAAACCCTTTTTTTCTTCTTCAGCCTTTAACAAATAATTTTTCTGTGCTTATTCTTCTTCTGGTGATTCCTCAGAGCTCCGCGACTCCGCGCTCGGGGTTTTCTCAGCAGTCGGTGTGTCTGTATTTGAGAGTGAGAAAACTGTTACTCATTATTTTGAGGTTTTGCATGCAGCACAAACACCACATTTTCTTGCATATACATATAAAAAGCACACACACTTCTTAACTTCCTTTTTAGTTTAACTGAAGAGCCAATACTATTTGGACATGTAGAGAAAATGACTGGCAATAGCATAGCTCTGTTATGCCCTCATTTGAATATTAGCTCGCACAAACAACTTCTTGCAAGGAGAATAATTGTGTGCGAGTTGAATGTAGTATTTGCGTGCTTTTAATGTGTATGTGCAAGAAAATGTGTGTGTGTGTGTGTGTGTGTGTGTGGGTGTGTGTGTGTGTGTGTGTGTGTGTGTGTGTGTGTGTGTGTGTGTGTATTCTTGATATAAGGCCTAAACGGCAGCTCATAAGGTTACTTGATCAGTACCTTCACTGGGTTGGTTCACACTTCCGGTTGCAGCAGCCTCTTCGCCGTCACACCTCTCTAGAGATATTCTCACGGTCTTAGTGACTTCTGGGTGTTCTGCTAACTTGCTCAAGGGTTCATCGTCTGAGCTGTTGCCTGACCACACTGGAAACATATCAAGAAAATACAAATATAATAAATAATATAATAGATATAAGCCCCTTTTACACAGAGATTGCGGCATATTGACGGAACAACATCACTCCAATATGCCGTCCTTGCTTGCTTCTGTGTTATTTACACAGAACCAAGCAACGCCGGCCTGCTGGCGCATCAGTAGCCCCTTTTACACAGCGCTCCGGAATGAAAGAGGTGCTTGTAAACAGCGTCAGGTGTGAAGTAAACATTTAGCGCCGCACCGGTCAGCTGCTTTACAATAACAACACTGGCAGGTGAATTGAGAGCAGAAGTGCTGGAGCTTGCAGTAAGAGGGCCGTATGTTACTGTCCCTGTGATGTGCCGGTTGATCTCGCTACGCGCTGAGTACAACATCTCTGGGACTGTTAACCAAACTGACAAAAATCACTCCGCTGCTCACTGCTTCACCTCTGTGTCTATGTGTGTGTGTGTTTGTGTGACAGGTTGGCTGTGAGCAAGTCTCTTTGTAAGGGCAGCGATCTGCCAATCAGACATACACATACACACAGTGTGTGAAGTCACGTTACTGTAGACAGAAATAAAGTGTGGATATACGCTCAGACTTAGGATAATAATAGCGGCGGCGATCCGGTCGCAGCCTAGCTTAGCCTAGCTTAGCCTAGCTTTCCCATTGTACAACTTCCCCTGGGCAGAAATAGACTCATACACTCTGCAAAATGAAGCGCGGGGGTTTGGATTGAGCAGCGGACCTTATAACCAGCTAGATTATACGCCGTTCCTTTTATTTGGTGATTTTTACGGGACATCAGGCCGCAGTGATTAATGTTAAACACACGTCTTTCAACTGCTAATATGGTCGCATGTTTAGAACGTAGGCTATGGAACGTCAAACGCCCCCCTGTTCCACAACAACAAGCTGGCCGCATTTATACAGAGAGGCGGAACTGATTGTGTCGGGAATCTTACTCCTAATCTCTCGCACCTTTCTTCCATCGTTCCGCAACAGTCGCATTTATACAGCAGGGTGGAGGGCCGAAATTCCGGCATATTCCCGGCTTTCACTGGCTGTGGAAAAGGGGCTATTAATACACCTTTGACACTGAATGACATTATTTTTCTAAAATTCACAAACTTGTCATGGACATAAAGGATATGTGGGGGGATCTTCCACTCATGGTGTTATGGTTTTATGATTTTGTATGGTAAAAGTAATCTCCAAGTGTCCTTGGGCAAGACACTGAATCCTAAATTGCTCCTGATAGTTAGCTGCGTACCCTGCGTGGTAGCTGCTGCTATCGGTGTGTGAATGGGTGAATGTGTACAAATCAATGTAAAGCCATTTAACGTGTGTAACCATTAAACCACAGTTATTACCTGACTCAGGTGTCTTTGTTGTCTTCTTGGGAGCTGTGACCCTCTTCTTCTTAGGCGACGCCTTCGTTCTGTTTTTTGTCCGTTTGTCTGTGCTGTTCTTCTTCGCGATATTAATCAGCGGTTCATAGTCGGAGCTTTCATCAGAGGGATCTGCCAAACATCAAAAATATCAACCAGGATTTTAAAGAAATGTTTACCTTTTAATTATAATGATATCTCTAAATGATCACTGCTACATTACCTTGACTCTTTTTCGGTTTGCCTCGCCCTCGCGCTATAGGCGTCTTCTTTGGGCTTTTCTTCGCTGGTTTCTTCTTGTTCTTGGCAACGCGCTTCACCAGGGGCTCGTCATCGTCCTCCGAGCTGCTGTCTGCAGATGAACTGTCTGTATATACAGAAGAGGTAAGTACTTGAACAACTTGTTATAAAATTTAACCCAATTAAAGGTGGAATCACCTATTCTGGAGAACGCTTGTCGTCAAAATCACTTTTTGTCCAATCTCCTCAAGATATGCTACCTGTCCGTATTGTTTGTTAATACACAGTTTAGTAAACGGGCATGTTGCTAGCTATGGTGGGCCCCATTTGTTTACATAACAGTTTACAGAGCCTAGGATGTGTATCAATGCCAGATTTTTTTCGGCATACACAGTACAGACAGGTACCAGATCGTGAGGAGATATTCACTGATTTAAAAAAAAAAGTGATTTTGACAACAAATATTCTCCAGAATCACTGACTCCACCTTTATCTCTCCTTCAGTCTGATGAAAGTGCTTCCTACCTTTTCGTGATTTGTCTTGTTTGGTTTTCAGTGGTTCATAGTCGGAGCTTTCATCAGAGGGATCTGCCAAACATTGATCATATCAACAAGTTAAATAAATGTTTACATTTTAATTATAATGATATCTCCAATGATCACTGCTACATTACCATGTGTCTTTTTCGGTCTGCCTCGCCCTCGCGCTACAGGCGTCTTCTTTGGGCTTTTCTTCGCTGGTTTCTTCTTGTTCTTGGCAACGAGCTTCTCCAGGGGCTCGTCATCGTCCTCCGAGCTGCTGTCTGCAGACGAAGAGTCTGTATAAACCCAAGAGGTCACTACTTGAATTTCTTGTTGTAATTTAAACCAATTAAAGGTGGAATTAGCAATTCTGGAGAATGCTTGTCGTCAAAATCACTTTTTGTCCGAATAAGTGAATATCTCCTCATCATCGGCTACCTGTCTGTATTGTTTGTGCACTGAAAATAAAAAAACAATGTTAATACACAGTTTAGTAAACGGGCATGTTGCTAGCTATGGTGGGCCCCCTTTGTTTACACACCTTTGTTTACATACAGGATTACAGAGCCTAGGAAGTGAATTAACATCAGATTTTTTCGGCATACACAGTACAGACAGGTACAGTACCATATAGTGAGGAGATATACACTGATTTTAAAAAAAGTGATTATGACAACAAAGGATCACTGCTACATTACCTTGTGTCTTTTTCGGTCTGCCTCGCCCTCGCGCTACAGGCGTCTTCTTTGGGCTTTTCTTCGCTGGTTTCTTCTTGTTCTTGGCAACAAGCTTCTCCAGGGGCTCGTCATCGTCCTCCGAGCTGCTGTCTGCAGACGAAGAGTCTGTATAAACCCAAGAGGTCACTACTTGAATTTCTTGTTGTAATTTAAACCAATTAAAAGGTGGAATTAGCAATTCTGGAGAATGCTTGCCGTCCAAATCCCTTTTTGCCCAAATCAGTGAATATCTCCTCCCGATCTGCTACCTGTCTGTACTGTTTGTGCACTAAAAGTAAAAAACAGTGTTAATACACAGCCTAGACTTGGACATGATGCTGGCTACGGCGGGCCCCCTTTGTTTACATACCCTTTGTTTACATACCAGTTTACAGAGCCTAGGCTGTGTATCAACACCAGATTATTTTCAGCATACACAGTACATACAGGTAGCAGATCATGAGGAGATATTCACTGATTTTGCCAAAAAGTTATTTTGATAACAAACTCACTGACTCCACCTTAAATTCTCCTTCAGTCTGATGAAAGTGCTTCCTACCTTTTTGTGATTTGTCTTTTTTGTTTTTCTTGCCGTTGGTATTTTGCTCTGTGGGAGCCTTTGTCAAATTGGTCTTTATAGTTGCCAGGGTTTCCTCATCTGAGCCGTCACTGGAACTCTCAGCATATTTAACTAAAACAAATACAATATATTTATTATTAGGTACAAATGCTACAAGATAAGCATTTCAGATGAGATCCGATTTGCACATTTTAACACCTACCCTCTTTCCTTGCTGCGTTCCTCTGTGATTTCACTGGAGATGCTTTTCTAGACGGTTTGACCGGCGTCTTTCTCCGACTTTTCTTTGCAATTTTGCTCAAAGGCTCATCGTCCGAGCTGTCGTCATCATCCAGGGATTCTGTTGAAGAAAGAACAGAAGATAAAAATCAGTATCTGCAACAGAAAACATCAACGTTGTATAGACGGGTGTCACCATTCTCCAAATCCTCGATTCAATTTGATTTTTGATTTTCTGAGATTTTTAATCCTGACCTGAACCCAAACACTAAATTCAAACAAAAAAAATAAGTCATAAAGGGTACCCGGCTTGTAGTGACTCTTTGGAAGACGTTCTGCTATATTTGCAGTGATGTTTGTGGATGCATAGCCTACAAACTGGTTTCATTCAAAAAAGAAGCAGGAGTAGGTTTAAGTTCGGTTGACATTTCAGCAGTTGCCATGGTGTTTTTTTTGGCTGCAGCTGCAGGTAGGAGGCAACTAATGCACCTAAAACATGCTGTGTGTGTTTTTTCCCTTTCTTTGCAGGCCAACCGAAACGTGTCTCTGTGGGTGGGGCTATATCGTCGATTCCATCTCAAATTTCGAAGGTCGAGATATTGACATCATTTCGATAGATTTCCAACTTAGAATCGAGATGGTGAAACCCCTAACTATGTGTTTATGCTGCTGGTGCATGGAGGGAAAATTATCTTACCTTTCTTCTTTGTATTGACAGATTTCTTTGCCGGCTTCTTTGCGGCTTTGGCGATGTTTACGAGCGGTTCATCGTCAGAGCTTTCATCTGTATTTGAAGCTGAAACAATTACATACAGCAAAGAGTCAAAGCTATTCACTCACTATATAATATAACAGAAAACACAGCTGAAATATGGCTAACAATGATACAATGTAATGTAACTAACCTGCGTTCTTGTTATTTGTGCCATTGGATCTGCCTGACGAGTTGACTTTTTTCGCCGGTTTCTTCTTGGCTGGCGAAGAGACTTTTTTCTTCTTAATCAAAGGTTCGTTATCTGACGAGTCATCCGTGGCTACAACAGGAGGATACACAAACATAGAACATGTGCTTTCGCTTTGAATGGTCACAAATCACAATATGTAATTTTTTTTAAATATTTTACTTCAGCTGACAGGGTTGGTGACAGTCTGTTTCATGTTGTTGTCCTCACCACTTTTATCCTTTTTTGATTTGTTGTTGGAGAGGAGCTTGGAGAGAGGAACGAATTCCTCAGAGCTGGAGGCGTCCTTCACTGACGAGTCTGAACAGGAGGAACACCGGTCAATACAACTCAAGTTTAGTCTGGTCAAACGGTCATAACGGTCTATTAATGCCTAGTTTTTAATAACACAATGGATAGGAAGCTACCTGTGCTTTTTTTTTAAACGGTGAAACTAAAATAATAGTTTTTATTGGTAGTTTTGCCTGACTGGTGTATAGCTATTAGCTTTGGGACAAGCAACCAGCTTTTGCTCATAACACGCTGGTTATATTCCCCACAGCAGTCTGAAAATGACTCGTTTTTAACAAGACAAAGGATGGGAAGATATTCCTGTAGAAATCTCACTTTGAAGCTACTGTTTTCACTGGTTTAAATCGTCTGAGTCTTATTTTTAGCGTTAGCGCCCATGTAGCTTCGGTTGTAGCACCAAGTTTTGCTCCTAATACACAATACAATATAGGGACTACTTAGACCATATAAAATTGACAGCAAAGTGCATAATATGTGAGCTTTAACAGTGAGTCAGTATTTCCCATTACTTGGAGCCAACTTAACACTTAAAGCTCACATATTATGCACTTTGCTGTCAATTTTATATGGTCTAAGTAGTCCCTAATACTTATTTTTTAGATGTTTGCTGAAAAACCCGTTCAGATCATTTATTGTAGCAAGCCTCTATACCCTGATTGTCCTCTGGTCTCAGGATGACCTATATTTGTGCGATCTGGCTGGCCCCTCCCACCTCTCTGCCGGGCTTTCTTTATATGTCCATGGGGCTCTCCCACCGTCTCTGCCGTGCTCTCGCGATACTAGAGAGACACTGCGTGACTGCGAACACAGTGTTTACTAGGGCTGGCCCGAATACCATTTTTCAGGCTTTGAATATTTGCTGGTTTTTCCGAGCGAATATTCGGATATTCGCTCCAGAAAAACACACCATCAAAAACAAGATTAATAAGAAAAAAAAAATAATTATCCCTATATCCGATTTTGACAGTATCTGCATATTTTGTTGAAGATTTAATAGCTTTTGAACGTTAATTAGTAGGCCTAAGTAAGTTGGAGTTCCTTACTTTTTCCCCATGGACTTTGTGAACAGCTGCTGTTCCATTCGAAATCAGCTGTCCTCTCTGCCATCGCAGCCCTTACGGGACTTTTCAATTCATCCTGGAACGTGCATCTTTGTTTTCAGGGAATTTGTACAATAAATCCATAACAAATACAGATTATTGATTGTCTTGTGTGTCCATATTATATCCATTATATTGGCCTGGTATTGCCAAGACGTTCATGCTCTGCAGCAAGCCAGTCACAGTTTATGGGCGCGACGCTGTACGTAAACAAACAGCTAAGCTAAGGTTAGCATTTAGCTAAGCATTACTTTTCCTCCCGAGATCCCGCTAATGTTGTGTTATAAAGTTAAGGGAAACAAGTTATCTATTCTTCCTCCACCTCTCTCGCTTCTCTGCTTGGTGTCGCTTATAGTTTGCATCCCTCGCTCTGGTAACGTCACGTAGCATACAGCTGGTGTATCACCGTGGTTGCGTTCCGAATCGCATACTCTTTCTTTTTTCTATTCTACATACTACATCCGACGATAAAAATAATCTAGTTAGGATGCAGTAGGCATACTATTGGGACATACTTTTCTCTCTTATTTCATCATAACATTGCGCCTTGATCTTGCCTCTTGCTTTTATATCCGTCACATCCCCATTTGTTTTCATATGGAGGCTTCGTCGATGTTACGTCACTTCACGTGCGCACTGGATTGTGGGTCAGAATCGACCAAATAGGATGCACTTTTCCACACTAACAATCTTGGCCGCATGAAGTAGGACATCCGGATACTTCTAACCATCCTAAATCTGGCCACAAGAATGGGGACATCCTAAATCCTTTTTCTACATACTATATAGTAGAAAGTATGCGATTCAGAACGCAACTCGTGTATCACCGGCTTTGAAAAGGTCAGCAGCCAACTAGGTCAAAGTTCAAAGGTGGTTCTGCCGTTCCAAATGGATCCAGTACATGGCACCATTGTATAATGCGAGACCTACTGGACAATCAAGTCGCCCAGTTACAACAACAATCACACCATTCATTACATTTTCTCAACAATTAAAAAAAAAAAAAAAAAAAAAACGAAGCTCCGAATACTAATTTAAGCTCCGAATACTAATTTTCCGAATGAGTATTCGAATAATTCGGGCCAGCCCTAGTGTTTACCCGGCAGGAGCTAAGCCATACTTTGAGAACAGTTTGACATGACCTGACTTGATTAAAACCAGTGAAAACAGTAGCTTCAAAGTTTGATTTCTACATGAATATCTTCCCATCCTTTGTCATGTTAAAAACGAATAATTTTCAGACTGCTGTGGGGAATATAAACAGCGTGTTATGAGCAAAACTTGGTGCTACAACCGAAGCTACATGGGCGCTAATGCTAAAAATAAGACTCAGACGATAAAATAAACTAAAAATACCACTAAAATCAGTGAAAAAAATATCTTCAAAGTTGACTTCCACACTATTAAGTTCCAATCCTTTGTCCTATTAAAAACGAGGCATTTCCAGACTGGTGTGGGTAATAGAATTATGTTTTTATGAGCAAAAGCTGAATGCTTGTCCCAAAGCTAATAGCTATACACCAGTCAGGCAAAAATACCAATAAAAACATTTCTTTCAGTTTCACTGTTTGAAAAAACCCACAAGTAGCTTCCTATCCGTTGTGTTATTAAAAACGAGGCATAGACAGCTGTGGTTAAGATACATTAGTGGAGTATGAGCAAAAGCATTCTGTGTTGGTGTATGTAACATTCAGGCTGTAGGCTACTATGGGCATCTTGTCGCTTAGCGGGGAAAGCAACATGGCTGTCACTCGTAAAATTTTCCATCGGATCTCGGGGCCGTGGACATACTTGCCAACCCTCCCGATTTTCCCGGGAGACTCCCGATATTCACTATCCTCTCACGTTTTCCTCCCGTGGTAAACAAACTCTCGTAATTCTCCAGATTTCTGACAATATTTCACACATTTCTCCCTTTCTCGCCACTTTCGTTATCACAACAACCTGTTCTGCGGAAAAGGACTACAAAAAATCTCCGGGGCGGCAAACGTTACCATGGTAAAAGCGGGCTCCACCAATTACAGACGTCTCTCTGACACTCTAGGATTGTGGGTAGTGTAGTTCTTATACCCAAGCTTGCGAAAAAATTGAAAAGCACAAACAGGAGACAAAAAATGTAATGCACTTCTTACATGTTACACTTACCTTTGAAGCTAATGTAGGCTACTTGCGTGATTCTTGCTGTTTGAGATTATACCTTCTTAGTTGAATTAAATTATTGGAAGTCGCTTTAGATAGGCCTAAGTGTCAGCGATGTAGGCTAATCTAATGAAATAAAGTAGGCCTATTTAATATAAAATTGACATTTCAGTGTCCTTATTTTTTTGTTATTTTATTATTTTAAAGTCAACAGAATGCGCAAAACAATGTCTCTAAAGCTCAAATTTTTATGGGGGGGGACCCCCGCCTTGGTTTTTGAATTCTCCCTATTTTCGAGGTCCCAAGGTTGGCAAGTATGGCCGTGGACCAATAAGAAATGGGGGGGTGAGGTTATCATAGACTACTGCTAATGTGGGGGGGAAGCATGGACATATAAAGAAAATATGGGGATGTGGCTGTGCAGTTTATGACGTCATAAACCGCGAGAATTCTGAACGGAGTATATTGTGGGGGAGGGGTGGGGGTTTCAAAATGGGGAGAGTGTGAAAAGGAGAGATTGTTATTTTTTTTATTATTTTGGCAGTCTCTAGGCACACCGTGGACCCATGGATATGTTGGAACACATTTAAAAAGTGCATTTAGCATAATATGTGACCTTTAACTCAGAAATGCAACACAATGTCTATGTTAGCTAAACTGTAGTACACGATGTAGTTTGTTCTGTGCGAAACTAGCTACACTTTAACAAATAATGTTCGAGTGGAATGTCCACGTTTACAGGAATTCAGACATAAAATGTATTTGGGCGCATTTGATAATCCAAAACAAGAAATACTAGGCTATATTCAAGCTAAGAAAAAAAATAGGCTACAGCAGTGTAAAAACAATACTGCAATAACAGTCCTCTAGTTGTCAGGTGAATGCACTGGAGTAAAAGTGCACACCTGATAACTTATATGGAGTCAAATCGATTTGAGGTTGTGTATTTGGAGCAGTGGTGTCCATGCTTTATTTTGGAAGTTGTAAGCTAAGTTTTTGTTTTTGGCCTTAGCCATAATGCAATGCAATACACGGTCTGTTCTCAGCTTGAATGTGCTATACAACGTTATTAATCAACTACCTTGAGAGTCAGCTGTTTTGCAGTCCATTTCTGTTTCAGTCAGACGAGTTAATAACACTCTTCATCCACCTACAGATGTTAAAACGTTAAACTCTTCCGGCTACACAACCACTGCGACACGGTGAGATAAAGGCATAAAAACCAGTTCCTCCACTTCACGTGCGGGTTTTCTTTTATACCGTTTCGCAATGAGAGGAAAAGAAGCGCGAGGGCGAGTGTTGATGACGCTCCCCGACGTCATTGGTGCATTGATGATTTTAGAAATGCCTAGCAACAGACATAATTAAAACTCCTCATATCAAGACTGTAAAATATGGCAACAATGTATTTTACAATGTAGTGCCCTCGACTGACTGAAGTTTCAAAGTTAATTCAACTTATGAATCCTTCACGACATATGAATAAATTGTAATAAATCTTTCATAGATAAAGAAATTACTCATTGACTTGAGGAGGTCAGTAGGCTAAGGCAGCTTATAGCTCAGTTTATTACACACATACAACATAAATATTCAAGCACCGTAGCCTAATGTTGGACAAACAGGATGCAATCACCTAGAGATATGAGGACCTACATGTAAAGCCTCTTTACTCAACATCATTCAAACAAAGTGAAGACATTGTTCCCCTGACCCCTTCCTCCCTTCAGAATTGCTCAATCATTATTTATCTCCCATAATTTTTACGAGGTGTTGTTTATCTGGATCATATTCCTGAGACAGTAAGGGGGTGATCACATCCTACGGGGAATTCAACTCGTCATCAACTATTAATTTCTTTATTTTTTTTAGCGTTTTTCATATCAAATCAAAAGTGCTACCACAGGGGTATTTCTACTATATTTTTAACCCTTTTCACACAGTTATCTTCACCACTTGTACCAACACATGATTCACATAATAATACAATGCAGAAACAGCTGTATGAAACATTGGTAGCTAACTCTCAAAGAAAATATTATTCAAAATATCATTACAGTATAACTTAATCCTTGGAGACAAATCTTATTCAATTAATTAAATTAGATTCTTATTATTATTCAATTCTTGATTGCATAAGAGTTTACCAATGTTTCATGCACCCTACTCTCTTAGAAATAAATGAAATTTTCTGACCATCTTATTACAGAAGTGCTACATACATCACTCATTGAATTTAAGATTTATGATAATATCGTAATCTTGTTTTTCTAGCATAACATACCCAGGCAGATTTGCACTGGGATCCTCCATTATTCCTGCCTTGCTATAGTTTGCATCTTGTCGCCAACAAAAAACGACTTGCCAGCTGGATTTTTCATATAAATAAAAAGCACTTTAAAAAGGTGGAGTCAGTGATTCTCAAGTACACTTCTTGTCAAAAACAGTAAATATCTTCTCACGATCCACTACCTGTCCCATTCAACAGACTGGGCTCTTGTAAACTAGCATGTAAAGAAAAGGGGCCCACCTTAGCTGGTACGCCCCTATTTACAGAGCCTAGGCTGTGTATTAACCGTGGATTTTTTATAGTGCCAACACGGTAGCGGATCGAGAGGAGATATTAACTGATTTTCACAAAAATTATTTTGACAACAAGCATTCTCCAGAATCCCCGATTTCACCTTTAACTTTCTTTTGTGTTAAATAATTAGACCCTAAAGAGGCCATACTCAACCCCGTTATGAGAAAAAAAGTTGTGTCTTGCTGATCAGACACAGCACAGTACAGTGAAAAGTAAAGTGGAGCAATTCAGTTGAAGCAGTCCCGGGTTGTTCAACGGCCCGTTGCTCAGAGCGACCCGTGTGTCCATGCTGGTGTGTGAGTGTGAGTGCTGTGGGACCGATAGATTTCACATGGCGGCCATCTTGCTGGCCTCTCTGACGCCGCTCAGGTACGCGCCTGTCACAGTCTGGGGGAAGTGTCTGTTGGTTGCCTGGTAACAAAACAACAACAAAAACTAAATCAATGAAAAGTAGCAAAACTCTGTTTAAAAGTCTGCAATGTGATGATACCAAGTGAGTTGACTGATGTGAGCAACTTATATTGAAATTATTAGTAAAACTAGAAGGCCTAGCTTGAAGTTTCAACAATGGTTGAGCAGGAAAAATGATTTGGTGCAAAGTGAAAGTGGTGCGTTGTGTCTTTGTGGAAATGTCAAGAAAAGGAAAAGCAAGAGTATATAATTAAAAATTAAGAAAGTAATTATTGCTGTGGCTACTTTGTACAGTGTACAGTGTCTGCTTTGAAAAGGACTATTCATATGGAAAGTGCAAGGGGGAAAACTCCAAAGGAATAAAAGCTTTTCGGCAGTAATCAAATTAATCTCACATTAGCATTATAAAGGAAACATTTCTGGATACATCTGATTTAATATTTTTTTAACCTTTATTTATACAGGTATATCCCATTGAGTCCGAAGACTCTTTTGCAAGGGAGACCTGTTCCCATTTACACGTTACCATTCACACACCGATAGCAGGCTAACTATCGACATTCACACGAGGCAAGGTGGGTGAAGTGTCTTGCCCAAGGACACAATAACTATATGACACAAGTGGCAGGGCGGGGATCGAACCTCCAACCCTTTGATCATCGGCCGACCCGCTTTACCAACTGAGCCACAGTCGCCCCAAAATATAATGGTAAAAGCAGTGTTAACCTCTCCAGCAAAGAAGACTTTTCCCTGCACGTCCTCGGCGAGGATGTCGTAGGCCTCTCCGCTTCCCCCGGTCTTCACAAAGCTGTAGGACATCTGGGACCAAGTGTCTTTGCTCCAGTGTGTGACAAAGAACTGCACTGGCTCTGGGACCTCCTGCAAGGGTCGACAGACAAGTAGTGATGAAAAATCACTACAATGCCCTTAAAAAGTAGTCCAAATGGCTCCTATTCCCACACTATTTGATTGAAAGTTGAGTTAGTGTCACTGCTGGTTTTACTCACCATTCATTAGCTTTGCTGAACAAAAATGTGAGCCGACCCTCGATAAAAAGGTCAGTGTAAGGTGTCGGTTACGCTTTAACGCCTGTGATAGATCCATTTAGAGTACAAGAATGGGATCCATTTTGGGGAAAGAGACTTTAGTCCGAACAGACACGGATGTGATCGACCTACATGCTGTCTGATGTTGGCGAAGATTGCCTCAAATACATTCTATTTTTTTTTTGTGAATACAGATTCCCCAATATTTTAAAATTAGTTTGAAACTATGAAAGAGTAATTAAGTTAAATAGGCTATATAGAAAATAACAAGTGTAATGGGAAATATTGATGTCTCATGGCTGAAGTGTTGCTTTCCTAGGTTCCTGGATGCGTGTTCCACAAAACCACTGACAGGCTACACCTTTTCTATTGTCCTGTACCCAGACCCCCCCCCCCTCCTGCTGTGTTAGAGACCTCCTGGCTCCTGTTTGCATACTGTATATTCTGGCCTATTGTTCCTCTTTGTGAGCATTGTGTGTGACTGTACCTGGCTGAAGTGTGAACCAATCACATGACAGAGATATTGCCCCCCGGATGCTGCCTTGTAAAATGGTTTAAATGACTGTGTTTTCACTTGAAGATTCATCATTCCGTACTGTTAGCTTTGTCTGTACAACACGAAATGATCCTGGCGAGAAACCAATGATTTGAATTAAACTCTCTTATTTAAACTTATACAGCCAGTACTGTCTGATTCACTTTCTCACAACACTACAGTACTGTATATTGCCAGTCACGTAAGTTACATTGCAGCCATTCCGCATCGCTGTCTATATGTTAAATGCCTAATCTTGAATCTTGATGTATTTTCTTTGTTTTTACTGTCTCTTAAATGCAATTTCTAATGTCTAATCTTGATGTATTTTATGCCCCTGTAAAGCACTTTGAATGGTCTTGTGTCTGAATTGTGCTATATAAATAAACTTGCCTTGCCTTTCTGTAGAATGTGATAGGGGTTCACATTAAGCGTGACAGCATATTACCTGTTCTTTGAAAAGTTCCCGTAGAACCTTCACACACTCGTCCACCACCTGCTTGTCCTCCATGTTCCGCACGGCAGCTACAGCATCACCAGTGATGACAGACATCAGGACAGCTTGCTTCCCCTATACACACACACACACACACACAATCACATAATGTTCTTGCTCTATTTAAACTATATATTACTGATGACAATATTAAAATCTTTTGTGCTTATAATTGAGCCGACAAGTTCAAACCCATTTTCCCTGCTAGGATTATGTATTTAAAAAAGTGCAGTGAGGGCGGAGTCGCTCTCCCATGCTTAAAAGATTACTACACTGCTGCTCAATTGCGGCCATTAATATGCTGGTGCAACCCGGAATACTGTGCTAGATGGAAGGAGATTGAAGTTGCTATATCAGATGGATTCCCAATCCAAGCTGCAATTGGGGATAAGGGCTTATTGAACAATTTAAAGGAATTGGGGAACCCATGGATATGTTTGTCACTTAAGATGTGGAACAAGGTAATAGCTCAAAATAACCTGAAGGATTCGGTAAAGGTATTGAGATGGTGCGCATTTGATCCAGATTTTTTGCCTAAAGGATGGGACGCTAGATTTAAGAGATGGAGCTTGCAAGGTTTAACAGCATATTGCACATTTTTGCATAAGGGGACTATAAATAGTTTTCAAAATCTGAAGAGGCAGTTTGGCTTGGATAAGGATGATTTTTACAGATTCCTTCAGGTCCAGCATTATATTAACCAAATGCAGAAGGGGTGTACACAAGTAGGCTGGGATAATATTCTGTTAAAAGTGTTTATAGATGCTTATTCTGCTGGCTCTAACCAGAAACTTATCTCAAGAATCTACAAGGGGTTACAACAAACAAAATGTAGTTCACTATATGTAAAACAAAAATGGGAACGTGAAGGAAACATTGTTATAAAGGAAGAAGATTGGGAAAACTTATGTGAGACACAGTGGAAAACTTCCAGCTCAACTGTATGGCGAGAGTTTTGCTGGAAAACCCTTATAAGGTTTTTCATTACTCCAGCTCAAAAGAAGCACTACACAAATTCTTCGGCGTGCTGGCGACAGTGTGGGTGCCTCGAAGCAAATCATTTTCACATATTTTGGTCCTGTACATCATTGATTCCATTTTGGCAGGAGGTTTATAAAGTTGTGCGAAGCATTTTTCAGACAGACATTCAATTTAATTTTGAGTCCTTATATTTGGGTGCCTTAACATCAGAAAATGTCTCTTCTAATGTCAAATATTTATTTAGGATCCTAAGTGCTGCTAGTAGAAAAGCTATTACTAGAAGATGGTTAAAACCAGGAAAGCCTTCTGTGGAGGAATGGATTGATATTATCTATGATATTCTTAAGATGGAAAGGATTAGTTTTGGTTTGAGATTGCAACAGGAAACTTTTTTGAAAAGATGGGAAAGATGATAACGTATGTCACACCAATACGACCTTCATTTGTCTAAAGTGGATTTGTGTGTCCGGTTTGTTTTCTTTTATTTTCCCTCTGTAGAGGGCTTTATGTGTCACTGAGGTTTACCCCAACATGTTTGTTTATTTTATTTTGTTCTTATTTTACTATATTTAAAAAAAATTGTTATGTGTATAATACAGTATGTATAAAGCCTTAATAGGTCCTTGCTCACTTTTGTACTTCTGACTGGGCCTTGTGTGGTTATAAATGTACATTTACAGATGACATAGTGAGAAGTATGATATGTATTATTATTGACTGAAATGTATGGACCTGGAAAATAACAATAAAAAAAGAATTTAAAAAAAAAAAAGTGCAGTGAGTAATAAAGGTGTATGCTCTTTGTGCTCCTATGTAGATATCAAATGCTCAGATATACTCACTAATAATAAACATATTTAAAAACATATTATATTCCATCTCTACTAAGTCTGTTCTGATAAATGCCAATATTCCCTTTACACCCTGCGCCTTTAAGTGGCATTTTTCTGACCACGTTGAGAATGTCAGGTCAGATGTTGTCTTGCCCTTATGAAAACAAACCTGTGGCTCCATGTCATAGAAGACGCTGAACATGCCTCTCTTGTCGGGCCCCGGTGGGATGTGACCAAAGTAATCCGCACCTTGGATCTTGTTGTCCCAGAATCTGTACGGGAACTGAAGAGCAATCTGTGAAAAGTTTTTTAGAAAGAAATAATATTTTAGCATCTACAAGGAAGCAACTTTGTAAGACACACATAAGACAACATTTATTTATTTTTTGTTTTTATTTAAAACCATGAACTACACATACATATCTGTCAATCATTAATTATGATCACCTTTTCTATGATACCGGTTCCCAGACTGTGGATCGCTTTCAGTTTCCTCTCAGGCAGAGGAGGGTTGAACTGAATTGCGTTCTTCTGAAGTAAACTCAACGGGACTGACACAAGAACCTAGAAGAGCAAGCCCACGATACTGAGCATTTACTATATAAATCATTCTCCAAAAGTATAAATTTTTCTAGCCTAGAAATCAGTTGTACAACATTTATCAACATGTTTTTCACCTTCTGTGCTGTCCACTGGGAGCCATTGGAGGAAGTAACTTTGACGAGATCACCTGAGTAATCAATGGACTGAACCTAAATAAAAAAAAGATTTTTAACAATAGAATTTTTCTATTTCATTTATAATGTAGTGTAACTAAAATGATACGATAAATAACTAAAATGCAAAGTTAACAGCAAAAGAAACAAAAAGTTGTTATTACATACCGGGCACTTTTTGCGGATGTCGAGGCCTTCGCCCAGTTTGTGGAGTAGCACCGAGTAGCCCTTGGTGAGTAAAGTGTGGTCTCCTGAGAACTGGGCAAAACACTCATTGTGGTCCCAGGATCTTGCCGATACCTACAAACAAACAAACAAACAAAACTAAAATACTTGAGAATTGTTTAACACAGTTCCCTAGGAGACACAATATCAAACTGGACACAGACACGACTGAGAAACCTTGCAGTGTAGTGAAACTGTATTGATTTATTTTATTGACATTGATAGACCGTAAAAATAAATTTCCCGTCAAGGATTAATAAAGTATTCTGATTCTGAATTAGAATTTTAGTCTTTCGGACCTGGTCTAACGTGCTTCCACAGGCGTACTCCAGGTTGCTGAGATGAAACTGAAGAACTTTCTCCTCCAACGAACTGAACTGGATTCCAGACTCCTGAAGGAAATTCTTCTTCACCTCTTGGACTTTTTCTGTAGAATTCAAATGCACACAAAGGTCAAGTGTCTTTCAAAATCCAGTTTTCTCTCAACACTACATCTGTTTTACCTGTTTAACATTGCACTGTACAATTCACACTTGTAACCTGCCTATACTAATAATTTGCAGTTAAATCCAAACATGAAAATGGCTGTTATTACTGCTGAAGAATGAAGATTCCCCTCTCGCCCCATTTGTTTAATAAAACTAAAACAAATCTGTGTTTGGGATAAGAGTTGAGCACCTTTCAGCGGTGTGTCCTGGTTCTGGGACTTGTCCTTCCTCCACTCTGACACCACGTCCAGGATGGCGTTGAAGTGGAAGTCCATGCGTTTGTCGATGGCCTGGTCAGTCACCTGCCCGCCCTCCTGGAAGAGGTCGCACCGATCTCCCAGCTTGTGCATCTTGATGCCGATCTGCAACGGAAGAGGGAAGAGTCAAAATTAGACCAAACGCAAATCCTCCAATACGTAGAAGCCAAAAGATAGACTTAAAAGGTGTAGTCAGCAGCTTTGGAGAAGTTGGTTCTCAAAATACATTTTTGTCAAAGTCATCATCATCATCATCATCATCATCAACCGCTTATCCGAAATCGGGTCGCGGGGGCAGCAGCTTGAGCAGGGAACCCCAAACTTCTCTTTCCCGGGCCACATCAACCAGCTCTGACTGGGGGATCCCGAGGCGTTCCCAGGCCAGTGTGGAGATATAATCTCTCCACCTAGTCCTGGGTCTTCCCCGAGGCCTCCTTCCAGCTGGACGCTCCTGGAACACCTCCCTAGGGAGGCGCCCTGGGGGCATCCTTACCAGATGCCCGAACCACCTCAACTGGCTCCTTTCAACGCAAAGGAGTAGCGGCTCTGCCCCGAGTTCCTCACGAATGACTGAGCTTCTCACCCTATCTCTAAGGGAGACGCCAGCCACTCTCCTGAGAAAGCCCATTTCGGCCGCTTGTACCCGCGATCTCGTTCTTTCGGTCATTACCCAGCCTTCATGACCATAGGTGAGGGTAGGAACAAAGATCGCCCGGTAGATCGAAAGCTTTGCCTTACGACTCAGCTCTCTTTTCGTCACAACAGTGCGGTAAAGCGAGTGCAAAACCGCCCCTGCTGCTCCGATTCTACGGCCAATCTCACGCTCCATTGTTCCCTCACTCGCAAACAAGACCCCGAGGTACTTGAACTCCTTCACTTGGGGTAAGGACTCATTCCCTACCTGTAGTAGACAATCCATCGGTTTCCTGCTGAGCACCATGGCCTCAGATTTAGAGGTACTGATCCTCATCCCAACCGCTTCACACTCGGCTGCAAACCGATCCAATGAGAGCTGATTTTTGTCAAAGTCGGTAAATGTATCTCTGCACAATCCACTACCTATCCGTACTGTGCATGCCTGAGAAGAAAATCCAGTGTGAACGGACATATTGCTAGCTACAGCGGGGGCCCCTTTGTTTACATAATACACACCAGTTTACAGAGCCTAGGCTGTGTATTAACACCAGATTTTTGTGTTCTCCAGAATTCCTGACTCCATCTTAAGATCCGGTTTAATGTTTAGCAGGAACATGTAGACTTCTTTCTTTGCATCTGACCTGTTCACACATGAGGGCGATGGGGTTGTTGACGCAGCCATTGACGATCTGAGCTCCTCTCCCGACAGTGACGCCCAGACAAGGATCATCCCACACACGCCCTCCAATCCTGTCCCGCGCCTCGAGCACCAACACCTGTTAACCAATGGAAACATAGAGTTTGACCACCAGCTGACAGGGTTAAAATGGAGGCCCGAGAAGTGATAGGAACTTTATATGTTTCATCATTATGTGTTATTGTATTGTTTGTATGTGAAATAAAAACTAAACTCAACATAACTAAACTGACTTGAGCCGCGGAGAGTTACCTTAGTGCCAAAGTTTTGCAGCTGTCGCGCAGCAGCCAACCCTGAAGCCCCGGCACCGATGACAATAACGTTCCTCTGCAAATACAGTAAATAAGTAAAGCTTTATTTATAACACATTTAAAACATACAGTAACAAAGTGCTTCACACACAGAATATTAGTGAAAAAGAAATACAGAAAGTAAAAACCACATTGAAATTGTTGTAAAAATGCAATAGATAGATAGATAGATAGATAGATAGATAGATAGATAGATAGATAGATAGATAGATAGATAGATAGATAGATAGATAGATAGATAGATAGATAGATAGATAGATAGATAGATAGATAGATAGATAGATAGATAGATAGATAGATAGATAAGAGGACCCTCACAGAGCAGTATCTCTCGGGGAGCAGAGGCCGGCTCACTGCCAGCACTCCGGTGTTGATGAGTCCTTTCCTGGTCATGAAGTGAAGCACCCGGTCCATCTCCTGCACGCAGCGCACACGCACCAAGCCCCGAACGATGATGTGCATGGCGCATTTATCTGAAGTCAGCACCTCCTTTACAAACACAGGAAATAATGTTCTCTTTTACCAAGTGGAGAAGATGCATTGAAGTTAGACAAACAAAACCAACAATTTATTACACTAAATGAACATACAATTAAATAATGTTTTACTCTCTGCACTTTAAAATGGTTATCCTCACTGAAGAACTGTGTCGTGGGTTTTTATGTTCTTATGTTGGAATGCATCACTTGAGTGTCACAACTAATTTCTTTGTTTTCCTATCTATGCAATGAAAGGCTAAATTAAGGCTAAGGATTCTGAATGTATATTACAAATTTAAAACCTGAAATTGAATCAACAAGGCAATATTTGTAAGTCACATTTGGGGAATATCTCCAGTGTACCTTGCAGTTCTTGTGCCAAGAGGCCAGAATGAGGTTCCTCAAAGCCAGATACATGGTGGGATCGCGGGAGAACTCTGGGAACTCGTAAAGCTCGTCCAGCTCCATCATGTCGGGACGCACACACAGAGCCTTGCCACACTCGTTGGGCTGGTAGAAGGGCTGGAAGTACGGACACAGGCCCGGAACTGGGGGATACAATGACGAGCAGTGTTTATTACTATGTAGTTTAGACTGATATCTTATTTTGGTACCCTTTCTAACTTTCGACAAGTGGAAACACATATAAATGCATGCCGAGCTGCACCGAAACAAGGCTTTAGTCTCATATGTCTCTGTATATGGAATTATCTGTATATCTGTAATATTGCTTTCTTCTCATAATGACTTAAAGACTTACTTTGTGGCGGCACGACTCTGCAGTGATCGGCCCTCAGCTCAGACAGAGACGCGTTGCTAGGACAACCGGAGGGGCTCATCCCCACGCAGTCGGGATAGTAGGCAGCGAGGAACGGGCTGGCCGGACTGTCTTTGAACAACGGCGGCAAAATCAACATGGAATGCCACCAGCTGTCGGTCACTTCGGCCACTCTCTGTAAGTATGAAAATGGTGTTGGATTAAGGAATAGAATATGCAAATCGCCATCATGTCTTTGTAAGGCTGACTGATATACATGTAATATTGTAAATGCTAAGATGCAAAAATGTATTGTGTAATAAACACATGTCCAGCTTACCAAGTCCTCCGGTTGGGAGCACTGGTCCGGACCTTCACTCTGCAGGCAAAGACACAAAATAATCATCCGGAATTTTTTTAAATGCCACTTGTGAACAACTAGTTCCTTTGTTCTTACCTTGATGTTGTTGAGCTTCATGCCACATCGGTACGTTGCTGCTAGGGATGCAGCGAGTTGGATCTCCTTAGTCAGCTGACGCCACTTCCTACAGTCTGGTTTAGTGCATTGAACCTGATAGGAACAGAATCACATTAATGTATTTGTGACATGGGGAACTTAGAAAATAACACATTCAGCTGTTTAAATGTGCAGTAGTGAGTAATAACGAGTATTTTGGCATTTGTCTTGTGGTGAATGTTCTAGATTGCAACGCTCCGTGTCTACTCCTCCAGTTAAGAGAATCTACAGATGCTACAGTGGCCTTCAAGGACAAAAGGCTAGTTACCAAAGATGGCATCATCATAAAAAGGCGTTGTGGCTGTTAAGTTTGTCCGTTCTGCTACTGTAGAAACATGGCGGCTCCTATGTATAAAACACTCATTCTAAGGCAATAAAAAAAATGTACTGCACCTTTAACAGAAACCAGGAAATGTGCCTGCACTCACCCAGAATGGAAGCTGCTGATCTGCCATGAAAGCTTTGAGGCTGGGTTCACTTTTCCCGTTACTAGTCCACACCTTCTTCCACGCAGCAAAGGTCTCGTAGCCATCTTTGTGACTGCCCAAAGTAAAAAAGTAAAAAAGTAAATCTTATGGTGTTCATACAACTTCCAACGTCACAATTCAAGAAATACTGAAATGTTTTGTTATAATATTGTGGGGAAAAAACAATAAACATTACGTTCTGTAGTAATGGTCGAAACATTCGTTGCAAAAATGCTCCCCACATGACAGATGATACCAGCGGGAGGTGTATCCATTTTTAGCACACCTGAGAAAGTGAAAAGAAATGGTGTTGATGAAAATCATGTCCATTCAGATTCAACCTGTTGTATTAAAAAAAAAGGAAATCTACCTTTCAGATGCACTTGCAAAACAAACTGGGTACGTGGCCGAGCATCCTGCCTTCTCACACTTTCTGTACTTCTTCTCAGACTGATCGTCTTCCTCCTCGGTGTCCGTTGCTTTTCTTTTGCTCTGGAGAAAGAATGCAGAAGGCTTTTACTTTTGTAATTGTTTTGCAAATGACAAATAAAGGATCTTGTAAGTAACTTGAATGGAGGAACACAATACATTAAGAAAATTAGGACTAAACTAAACTAATAGTTTGTTATTCTTACAATCAGTGGGTATTGTTTAGCTTCTGAAAAGGTAAGTAGAAAGTCCATGAGTGGAATATCTTAGTTCATACTCTAATATACAGGTGTTTTGGACACACAAAAAAAGTATTACATTCTATGTAAAAATTATTTTCAGTGAACTCTAACATAGGATTATGGGTTGTTTTTTTGGAGGAATAAGCAGGATACTATTAAAATGACAGGTGTACTTGAGTGCCAGAACTAATTTTTCACTAAGTAGGTTAATTTAAGTAAAAAAGTATCTGAATACTTGATAAGGAAAGACCCATGGCATACTGAAACTATCACAATAAGTGAGCAACCATCTAACTGTTATCTTTGCAGCATGCAGCCTATATAGCAGGAAATGTTAGCAAGCACATTTAAGACATGGCTTTATTCAGACATGACTGGATAAACAGTATATTTATGTAGTAGTTCACCTGTCCAGGTGGGGGGTTGTTTGTTCGCTTCACGCGGACGTTCGTCTGTCTCCCGGAGGTGCGCAGGGTCTGGCCGTCCCCCGGTGACTCCCCGGAGCTCCTCTTCTTCGCTCGCCGGGCACTGGAGGCATTCCCAGGGTAGTCTAAACATTATAAACGACACAAATGTAGGCTATGTTTAACAGCTTGTTATATGCAGGTGCAACCGGGGTGCCACTCAGTGCAGACGGGGCCTTTGTTGTCACTGATAAGGATTTTTTATGACTGAAAATGCATCCTATTAACTAGACTAGATATAATGTACACAAAGCGAATGAAACACGAAATTAAATAGTGTGCAAATATAGCAAATGTGGCCACAAATGTAAACATAAACAAGCAAAACAGTGTGACATTTAGCATGTAGCAGTAGCATGGAATAGATACAAACCTGCGTCCGACAACATGATTTACTGCGGCGTTTCTTCTTTACAGACGTTTATATGACTTTCTGAGACGGGGTATTGTTTAAATTTTCGTCTCCCTCTTATTGTTGTGGTGGAAAATCAATGCGCTGCTGTTGTTGGCTGAACACCACTTCCTGTTGTGAAGGAGGAAATGGGCGTTTCGCTTTTCTTATAATCTATTTAGTTTTGGTCTCCATCGCTCTCCGTACTACTACACTGTACCTATAGCAACAGCAGTACGCTGTCAGGCCAACTCACGCAGCACAACACGGAGATGTTTGGACGAGAAACACTTATTTTTAGATGATTTCTATCAGATTTTTATCTCTTAAACAATTATAAACAGGTCTAGTTGACGTGAGGGGAAATTAGTTGTTATCAGCGAAAAAGAACTGAGGTTAGAAAATAAACTTGGACCTTTTTATAATGTTTGAATGTGTAAAAAAGTGAATTATTTTGACCTGAACCGACTGGAAACAAGACTTCTCCTGCAGGAAAACCAGTTTTAAAATGAACCAACGATAATTGACATTCCGGCTTTGGTAGGAGAAGAAGTAGAAGTAACTTTTGAAATGGATTCAACAAAAGTAATCCACAGAAGAAAGCTGGATATTCCTGTAATCAGACCAAAAGCAGATGAAAAGGAGGTAAAACATGATCTTTGACTACTTTCAAAAGCATTTTCTTAACATTTTGACAAGAATAAGCATTATTCTTACCAACAATATGCGTTTGTATTACCGTAGCCTATATATACAATACAACATATTTCCATTGTAAAACATTGCATACATTTTTTTAATATACATTTTTATTAAATATATAGTTAATTATATTACATTTATTTTTTGAATTTTATTTGCACTGTCCTATACTATAGTATACTATATTTTTGTTTTAAGGTCTCTGAATCTATCTTCAATTGTGTGTTCATATTCATTAATTTTTCTTTTTCTTGGGTTAAATGGGATCAAATACATTAAACAAAGCTGGATATTAATTATGTAGCCTAATCATGTAGACAGTATGGACTGTATTTGAGCCTATACTTTGTTACAAATGAAACTAAACATTATAAAATGTGCCTAAAAAATGTTGTCTGTTCGTCACCAAAAATGTAATTCATGCATTGCAAATCTCAACTTATTTCAGGTCATGGCTAAAAGTCTTGAGCCCAGTAAGGTGGTTTGTCTTCTGGAAGACCCTTTGACTGTAAGTTAAACTTGACTGTGATCACACTTTTCTTTAGTTTTATCATGAAGATATTATATACACAAACACATGCACACATTAATCATTGTCCTTGTTTTTTTCTTTATGTCTCCTGTTTCTGTATTTTTATTCATGTGTACTTTTTAGTAAAGGCCTAACCAGGGCAAATTAGTCTTGACTAGAAACTTGTATGCATGGCATCTATTTTATATTTCATATGAAACAATGTACAATGCATTTGTCCCTGCTCAATAAACTTCTAAATAAAATAAAAATATCTTATAATGCTGCACATTCTGTGTTCACTAAAGGCTAACTTGAAGGAGAGGCACCTTTTCGTACTGAAGAAACTACTAAAGAGAAGCAAAATTGGTTTTGTATCCTTTGTCCTGGGTTTACTTTGTTTATACCCTTAATATAATAATGCAGACGATTATCTCTCTTTCTCCAAATAAATCTCTCTCAGGCGTCACACCCTGCTACGCATCAGATTTTCCTCATTACCGTCCCCTGGTACACTACACTCTCATGCAACACGCCCACAGACACACGCATCGTGTCCCAAGGCTCCAATTTAAACCTCCATCGCTGTGTCTGTCAGCATTTTCCCCTCTTCAGAAATAACCTCTGCTATCATGATGAGTCTGCACCCACTCACGTCCCCTCCCTCACTGGGATTCATCTCAGTTTAGGTTAAAACACTTTGCAAAAAAAAATTTTCCTTAACTATGTCAAGCTTTTGAAGGAGCTGAAAGACATAGCCAAAATACTAAACGTCTGTGCCGAGAAAGTGAAGGAGCACAATGAATATTTGCCCATTCTGTGTGAGGCACTTTCAATTTGTAGGTAAGAAACTACCAGTACTATATTAAATATTGCAGTATATCTTAAACCTGCTTATAAGATAACAGTATATTATTTTATCTGAACCCTCAACATGTGTTATTGCTTCATCGCAGGCTTCCCTTCCTGAAGGAGAAATCATCTGATGAGCTGAACTACGCTCATGACGTCATAGAGTTCCTCTCTCACTTGGGTACACACACATCAGTTACTACAGGGTCACTTTCATATGTCACAGACCCTTTTTATCCCTTTGTTTGTAACGACAATTACATTAACATTGAATTAATATTTAGAATTTTCCCTGTGTGGTAAGGCAGAGATGTGAATAAGATTTTTTTTTTTTCAATTGTTGGACCACAGTGTGAAAATAAAATTCTTTAATTCAAAATATAACAAAATCGATTATCCTCCATATAGTTTTTTACTTTGGTTACTCTTAATTTTTTCTCTCCAGTTTGAGTATTTCTTTACATTGCTACAGGCTGATTTAGTCGTTTTTGGTGCAGTTTCTTCAGTGATAATGACGTGTGTGTTTCTGTCGGCAGGCTGTCTGATGCGGGTGTGTGACGCTGAAGTGAGAGAGCAGATAGTTGAGTCTGTGAAATCGTTCTACAGCTGTGTGGCTCCTAAACTGCTGCTCGATGGTACGGTCCCTTATGACAAGCCTAAGCCTCGGACTTTCCCCTCTGACTACAGATTTTCTAGACTTTTGCTAAGTGAGACTTTCTCATGGCTCCAGTGGTGGTGGCATGCTTGTGCTTTTCTGTCTTTTTCATTCTTTCTTTAACAGTTGTTTTATATTGTTTGATAGTCCAGTTTGATAGTTTCTTTTTAAACTTTTATTTTAGTGGTACAATACTGGTATTCTCGTATACTTTGTTCAACTGTAAAACAACTTGGTCCATATAGACTGACATATGTTTTTTATACAAATAAATCAATATCGCAAATATATCTTCAAGGCAGATACATGCTGCTTACCGCTTCCAGAATTCTACCAACTCATTTTTATTCTCATTAGAATCAGATTGACTTTACATTCTTTTTAACTAAATCTGCTATTCTTTCGGAACTTGATTCCTATTTTTCAATGATTTTTAATTAACCCTTTGTTACTGTTTGTTACTGTTGTATCTCTTTTGGTTATTGGCTTTATACTTTTTCCCCTGATTGTCTTTTAATAAGTTGTTTTTCCCTTTTTCTTCCTGATTTTTATCTGTAAATGTTCCCATATGTTCTGTGTTTTTTTGTAGTCCACACCTCATATACAGAAATGTATTCTAAAACTTTTGTATTATTATATTATTTAAAATCTGTTCCTAAGTACCCATTCAATAAAAAAACATGAACAACTTAAAAATGTTTCTGTTTGTTTTCTACAGGTGTCCAGCCCACGTCTCCAGGCTACCGGCTTCAGCTGTTGGAGCGCAGTGACTTGTCTGGGACGCTGCTTCTCTCGATGGCCGCCCTGGAGAACCAGCCCGCCATCAAACTACAGCTCCTCAAGACACTTCAGATCCTCTCGAGCTCCTCTGGTCAGTCACTGATTTAAATCCTGGATCCATTGAGGTAGTGGGTGGAGAGGGTCATCTGTCAAACTACATGTCAATCCAACAGACGGCCTCCTTCATTAGAGTAAAGCAGCCTCTCGAGAGCACAAATCATCTCATTACCAAGAAATAATCAAGACAAACAATCAAAACAGTGATTTAAGTGTCCTTGTGTCAATGTCAAAAGGTCAGTGGGTTGTTTTTCAATCAGGAATAGCACATTGTAAAACTGAAAAGTAAAAAAAAAAAAAAAAACTCTGCCTTTATTAGATTTTTGAGTTTTGAGGCCAACCAAAACTCATAAGATTTTTTTTAGAAATATGTAATATTACTTCAAGTTTTGTGATTTACATACTGAGACTTCCGGAAAGTAAAATGTATACGTTTTTGCACATATGAAAAAGATACATTTTCATTAAATAGGAATGACAAGTAATCACAGCACTAGATCATTAGTTGGCCCAAATGTAGGCAGTTTTTCCTTGGCCTCGAAACTCAGAAAATCTAGTGAAGTCAGTTCCTTTTAATCTCATTTTCAGATATGAATTGTGCGTCGATACTGAACAAACGAGGAGCGGAGATGATCTGTCTCCACATGAACGACCCCGACCCGTCCGGTCAGATCCTGTTCCGCTCCTCAGAGATTCTGTGGAACCTTCTGGAGAAATGCAGCAAAGAGGAAGTCACCGCTCAGCTCGGCAGCATGGAGTGTGTCCTGTAGGTGTCTCTGTGGGTTCTAGAGGTTTCCATAATAAAGCTATAGTGCGTAACTTCTTCATATAAATGAATATCGGTTACATTTAAGCCATCGCCAAACAAGTTGATACTTTTTTTCTCAGTATGGCAGCGTTAACAAACTGGTGTCGCCCCACCACCCTGACACTGGCGCAGGAGCTCAGAAAAATCCCAAGAAGCGCCCAAGAAATGTTTCAGTTATTGATTGTACTGCTGAGAAATAATCTGGATGTATATCCTCGAAGGCTTATCTCATGTAGATGCGATAGTGTTGTTGTTATTACTCAGAATTCCTCATGGGGGCGACAGAAGATACGCACTATAGCATTAAGTCATAAGTCAAGACGATATTACAGTTCGAGTTTGAATATGTTCTGTGTTCTCATTATAAACAAATAGATATGAGATGTGTTTTTTGTTCGATTTTTGTAGCTCTCTCAAAGAAGCGTTTCTATACCAGCTGGCAAACGGTTTCAAACATTCTGACCTCCAACTCAGAAACGATCTGCTTGTGATCACATCTCTCATCGCTGAAAATCCCAACTCTCTGCTTATTGTGAGTACAGGATACACACAGCACAACAATATGTAAATGTAAATGCCCCTGTTTGGGGTAAATGAGGAACAGCAATCTTGATATCATATTTTAAATTTTTTTAGGAGAGTTCGTTTGCCAAACAGCTCGTTGTTCTCTTCACATTTCCAGAGTGTGAGCCCAAACTTTCCCTATTAATTATAGTTACATTTTTACATTTATCCCAAATTATAATTTTTTACATTTGAATTCTTTTTCAGCACAGTAATGGCTTCATTTCTGTTTTAGTGAAACGTAACAACCCTTTGGTCCGCAACCTCAAGCTCAGCTTTAACAACGAAGACTTGAAAATGAAGAAGTTGCTGTTGAATCTGTTGGTGTTAATGTCAAAGGACTTGGCTGCCCTGCAGGTCAGTTACACACTCAGTTAGTATCTCCTTAATAATTTAATTTAAATGTGGATTCACTGATTCTGGAGAAAGATTGATGTCAAAATCAGCGAATATCTTCTCACGATCCTGTCAATACCTGTCAATACTGTGTGTGGGCTGAACAAAATCTATTGTTAATACACAGCCTAGGCTCTGTAAACAGGTATGTAAACAAAGGGGGCCCACCAAAGCTAGCAACATGCCCATTTACAGAGCCTAGGCTGTGTATTATTTTTTTAGCACACACAGTACATAAAGGTAACGGATAATGAGGAAATGTTCACTTTATCTTGACAAAAAGTGATTTTGACTCTTTCTCCAGAATCACTGACTCCAGCTGTAATGTATTGATCAGTCTAAACCCTCTAACTGCATATTCCCCTCATAGCTGTTCAAAGAGGAGCAGGTGATGCTGGACCTGCTGACGTTCGTGAGGCCTCCTCCGGCCTCGTGCGAGCGGCGCTCTGGTGATTTGCGTCGCTGGTCTCCAGTCCAGCAGGAGGAGCTCCAGCTGCAGGCCATGGCCACCCTGGCAACCATCGCTCCACTGATGCTCCACGACTTCCTGTGTTGTCAGGGAAACGCCTGTCTGCTGATCCTACTGGACTGGTGCGTTAAGCAAGGTGAGGAGGCCGAGACACATGGGCAGAGACTAAATAAAGTGGAAACTGTATGTCAAGGGTCAAAGGTTAAACTCCAACATTCATGTGTCCTGTCCGTACTGTAGCATCATCAGAGACTGCATTACACACAGCAGAGTCTTAGAGCTATGCCGCCCATATCTGGAGTGGGCTTTTACTTTTGCTCCTGCTCTTCCATACGTTTAGTATTCACAAAACAACAGTACTTGCCTGGGTTGTTGTCCGTATGTTCGGGGGTTTGCCTTGAATTTAATATTGGGTAGTTCAACTTTGATTGACACTTGAACTGCTTCATGTGCTTCTATTTCCTTTACAACTCTTGTATAAAGGCTCACAGAGAGAGGAGCACACAAGCCTTTGACAATGTCACAATCATTTGGGCATTGTCGTCTTTTCCCACAAAACAAGAGTATATTTATAATCTCTCCTCTATTTACACACGTCTTATTATCCTCTCCAGATGCTTTCTATGGTCAGGGCCACAGTTTCCATGGCACCGGAGGGAGAGGCAGTAAGAAAGCTCAGATGAGGCACTGCATCCGAGCTCTGAGATCTGTGACGTCATTAGGGGAAGAATCCGTCAACCAGGACCTGTGTGACCAGGGAACCATTAACCAGCTGCTGGGTGGGTTACATTTAGACTTCACTTCACTCACCACAAAGTCAAAGTCAAGTCAAGTCAACTTAACTGTCAATTTCTGCAATATGTGCCAGACATACAGAGGAATCGAAATGACGTTCCTCTCCAACCTACGGTGAGATAAGTACAAAAGGATAAAATTACACAAGATGAAATAAGTAATATATCCAATAAATTAATTCTAAATAGTGCAAAAGGTAAGGCAAAACAAAACAGTATACAAAAGTAAATACATTGACATGTTCAATATGAGGAACATTATTTGCAAATGTTCAATATGAAACAATATAGAAATTGAAAGTGTAGATAGTTCAATACTGTTGTTGCATTACTATTTTCTCAGGCATTTTGATGCAGATGGAAGCGAGTCCGGATGAGGAGGATGTGGTCGCCGTGGAGATAAAGTCAGACATTCAGCTGATACTCTCAGAGCTGTGTGAGAGCGACATGCACAGAAAGGTGAAGCTGAGATTATACGAACCTGGAGAAAACACTTTGTAACTAACCTGAAGAATTACAGATGTCCCCGTACAGAATGTCCTAACGGATTGTAGTGACTGAGTCCTACATTTTAGCTGCAACTGGCTATCTATTGGGGCTACATTTTTCACACGTATACTCAAAAAACAAGGTATTCATTCAGAATTCTTGACCAGCACCTAATATAATAATGCATTTATTTTGTAATTCTTATATTTTCTTACATCTTATATTTCCAATTTGTTAGGGACACAAAGTTAAAATAGATACAGACATCAAAAGTTTTCCGAAGTACAGCCTCGACCTTTACCATATCGTCCCTAGTGCACAGAGGAATGTTACCCTTAAACACAGATCAAATACAAGGCTTCCACACTAACAGTCCCATCATGTTGTGCCTTAGGAGCTGTTTGGATCAGACGGAGTGGAGATGACACTTCACTTCCTGAAGAAAGGCTCCGACAAGTTCTACAGCGGCCTGGGACACAACAAGCTCATCCTCTCCACCGTGGACTGTGTGTGGTCAGTTCAGCCCAACCCCAGAGCACTGTGATAGATTCACTGACTTCATTTGTGTTATTTAACTCAATGAAACATATTGACAAATGTCACATTTACACGTCATCATCTAGAATCAATTCATATCCGACCCGTTCCATCGGTATGTCCTCCTTTGCCAAGAGGCTTATTGATTTTTATGTCAGTCATCGTTTCTTTTCAGCCTCTGAGTAATGATTCAGTCCAGGAATGTTATTTATGATAATCTTTTATTTGAACTTGGAATATGTATCCTCAATTAAAGGCAGTGAATACCTCAACACAATCCACTACCTATGTGCGCTGAAAAAACAATCTGGTGACAATACACAGCCTAGGCTCTGTATCTTGTGGCTCTCGTATAAACAGGAAGCAAAGCGCTGAGTGGTTTGTGTCCCATCAGGTCCTGTATCGTGGGCTGCTACACCACAGAAGATTACTTCCTGACTAAAAACGGGGCGTTTCTTCTGTTGGACTTACTCAGTGTGAGTAGCTGAATTATAATTTGCTCCATATGCACCTAAATGTAAAGACCTGATATAAACCTGTTTGGGTTTCTTTCTTTCTCTCTCTCTCTCTCTCTCTCTCTCTCTCTCTCTCTCTCTCTCTCTCTCTCTCTATGTCTCTCTCTCCCCCTCTCACTCCCCCTCTCTCTCACTCACTCTTTTTCTCTCTCTCTGTATCTCTCCCTCTCTCTCCCTCTCTCTATGTCTCTCTCTCTCTCTCTCTCTCTCTCTCTCTCTCTCTATGTCCCTCTCTCTCTTACAGTCAGGCCCTAGATGCGTTCACTGTAACGTCCTTGGCACCATTCTGGAGTTATGTGACAACCCCAACACTCTGTCCCACGTGCTGAGCTGGACGTCCGGCGGTGGTCAGTCGGCGCCCGGCCTCCTGCTGCAGCTGTGGAGGGAGGAGGAGGACGAGCTGAGGGTCAGAAGGACACGACATGGAGAGATCGCAGGTGGGTCTCAACACTGGATGAGTCAATGATGAGAAACCAAGGAGATACATTAACATACGTTTACAATAGGGCTGTTTCATTATCCCTATATCAACATTCGAGGTATACGTATCACAATGTCGTGAAGGCCACCAAACTGGACAACTGGATAAGACTAAACCGATCTGCTTTGTAATAATATTCTACATTAGATTATAATATCTAGAGTATCCTCTTCTGGTAAGCATTCATCAACAGATCAAACCTGGAAGTTTACGGAATCTGCATCTACACTTTTCTTGCACAATATGACAGTATATAAGAACAATAAGTCTCATATCTCAACATCTTCCTGTCTTATTTTCTGCTTTCTCACCCTTGACTCTCAGACCCCCAGAGGCCGCTCCTGGGTCTCCACCGGCAGGGCGAGACCCCGCTGTCGTTTCCCGCTAGAGCTCCGAGCGCCGCCGTGCTGGAGCTATCAGAGAACCTGCGCTCAAAGATCTACTCCATCTTCTGCAAACTGGGTAAAACAGCTGGTTAAAATTGGCGCTACAGTACATTTGCAAAAAAAGACATATGTGCTGGAAAATGTATCATTATTTGTCACTTTTTGGCAGGTTTTCAAGACCTTCCTGGATTGTCACCAAAAGATTACGTGACCTTGAGCATCGTCAGGAGATATCTGGACTTCAAGGTACAAGATGTCAATGCTGGATATGAAATTAGCTTTAACTGCAACGAAAAAGTACCTTCAACTTATCTCTGTCAACAAAGAGGCACAAGAGCTCAGAAATTTCCCAAGAAGCGCACAAGATATGTTTCGGTTTTTGATTCTACTGCTTAGAAAAAACCTGGATGTACAGCAGATAGACATATTCAATCCACACATGATCACTGTCGTTGTATTTACTCAGAATTCCTCATGGTAGGGGCGACCGAAGTTACGCGCTATAGCTTTAAAGTGTGATTTTAATGCTGATAATAGTATAATAAACACTGAGTATTCTGTCATGGCGCTGCAGGTTGGCGAGGTTTGGGAAGAGATCACCAGAGAGCTGGTTCTGGACGGTGTGCGGCCGATCAGCCCGGATGAAGAGGCTCTGAACGCTCTCTCTAAGATGGCGGGCGACACGGCGCGGATCGTCAGAGCAGAACAACAAAGCATTCTAGAGCAACAGCAGAAGGACGAGATGGGAGAGGAGAGGCTCATGTACACAGAGGTGCTGAGAGGTTCATTACTAACGATTGTGTCTACTGTGTGAATTGTGTTTAATAGTCTTGTTTATTCTCTGTTATACGTTCAATGCTATTGGGCCCCCCTCGGAAAGCTTTCAGTGGCTTATTTGGGGTTCGACATTTCATGCTTTGTCCATAAAGTGTATCATGAAATGATTTCTCAATTATATGATGATGACTTGTGAATACAACTAAAATTAATAATAAAAACTAGACACTGTCACCATTTTTTTTGATAAAACAAATTATTTCAGAGGATTTTAGAGCTTATTTTCGCGTCATTTTGTTTTGCAGATTAAGTCTCACTGGAAGCAGAATGAGCTCACAGCCAAGGCCTGGGACAACTACGTTTCCAAGACTTCAAACTATGAGATCCTGAAGGTTCTATCTTTAACATCAGCAGAAATATACTGTATATATAACCAGGTTTTTCATTGTTATGGTAACAAAACTTTGTTTCTTTTATTGCACAGGAAGTCAAAGCTCAGAGGGAGAAATACATAGAAGAGTCCAGACCCAAACCAAAGCCTAACGAGGAGGCAATTCGTCCATCACAGGTCCCTCACTAACACATAAGATTTATAATAACTAATACGTTTATTTATGTGTTCTGACAAGAAGTAATAAGAATTGTACTGACCTCTACTGGCAAACATTAGGAATAACAACAATTACTTCTGCACGTCTGTCTCTCAATACCGCCTTTCGAATTACAGTGAAAAAACTATTTAAATTTATTATTTAGCATAAAAGCAAGAAATACAACAAAAGTTAGTGAAGAGGAACCATTTAATAATAATACTGGTTTCTCATTTGATTTTAAGGCTTGAAAATTAGGTATTAATGTTAATTTATCAAAATGTCTCACAGAATAATTTGGTGTATAGATAGACTTTATCGGGGGGCCATGAATCCCACACCTAAGGTTATAATCACTGAGGAAACTATCATCATTGAGAAAGTAAATATTTACAATATGGTAATTTCACTTTAAATCTTCTCACAGCACTAAGTGCAATCAGTTGAAATGTATCTCCATCATGAAGTTACACAGAACAACATGGCGACCTGCCCACTGACTACTGTGTTATATTTTGTGTGTTTCAGCATTTCATGGGACAGGTCCTGTCTGTGGAGCATACAGGAGCACCAGGCCTCGCAGGAGTGAAGCTGACCCTGGCCCGAGCTCACATCAAGACTCCGGGTCAGGACGAACTGGGACCAACAACACGTGACACCGAATACTTCAGCACCGTGTCTGTTAACAACTGAGGCAGCAGAGAATCTGGTTTAAATACAAACTCTTTACATTCAAGATTCAAGATTGAAGAGGTTTATTTCTCATATGCACAACAAGTACAATAGCAGTGGTTGGCAATTAAATTATCAAGTCATTCTTAAATATTATCATCTGATCTTGTAGATTTTACTGTACACACAGCAGCACTTACACATAATATATAGAAGAGACTTTGCAGTTTGTTAATATGTAGATCATGAATAGCTGAATATTCATTTACAGGGTTTGTACAGATTGAAGTGTTTAATTTGAATTTGGCAGCAGATGCAGACATGATGTCACTGAGGATCAGCACAATCTACATGTTGTAGTCTGGTCCACGTCCTAAAACAGACAAACACGCACACACACACACACACACACACACACACACACACACACACACACACACACACACACACACACACACACACACACACACACAAAGTGCAGTTGACTGACTGGCCTCTGTGTGTCCCAACATGTCTTGTCCAAAGCACAGTGCAATTATTCAAATTCATGCATATATTAAATAAATAAATCAACCTAAAAGGTGACTAAATTATTTGATTTCTAAACCTTTCGTCCATAACATTCAGATAATAAAGAAAAACTGTTATAATTGATGCATTGAAACAATGTTTCAATGCATTAATTATTTATTTGTTTGTATAACATGAACCGTGAGACCCTGAACAATCAATGTGGCCTCATGGAAACTGAGGACTTATGTAACATCAAAATATAAACCAGTAAATAACTTTTAAATACTAAAAATCCAAAGTGTACTTTTCTCCACTAAAGGATAATGTCAAAGCTACATGTCATTGTGTTAGGGACCGCCAGCAGGCCCACTTTACTTAGGACGGTTTTTCTCCTGTGTTTTTCGGTTACATAATTCACTGCAGCGCGTTAACATGTTCAATGGAGCGTGCAACATGCTGCACAGACAGACAGAGGCACTTCTTCTTCTCTGCTTTCTGCTCTCTACCGTTCTCACTCTCACTGGCTCGGTGACCAAATCATCTCTGACAGCTCCGTGGGTGTGTATTAGAGCACGATAGTGTGGTTTGTTCATTCTACACAAAAGAGCCGACACACACACACACACACACACACACACACACACACACACACACACAGAAGCCACTACAGTACGACAGGCTGCCACTGTTTGTTCAAGCTGCCGAGGGGCTTCACATGCTGCCAGTCTGTCTGATGGTGCTGAGCTGCTGTGTCCATCGATGAAGGTTTAGGGTGAGCGGTGTGGGTGCTGCCTTTGGATCCCAACTGGGTGCTCATCAAACTACCACCAAGGACCAGTTAACTTCAATCTGTGAGCCAAACTTTTTTTCTTTTTCTTTTTTAACGAAAGACAAGTTGTGTTTTAGAAATTCTGTGGTTATTTGGTAGAACTTTAAAAGTAAATTCTACTTTATTTGGTTCATTTTTAAGTTTTGAAAAAAAAAATTTAAAGAAGGATTGTTTAGAAATGTAAAGCACTGGAACTGTTCAGGTTTTAACAGTGAGAAAACTCTTTTTAGTGAAGCTGTAATGATTGTGTTAAGTTCAGTTACGGGAGGGCTGCTGGAATATACAAGAAGTTCTGTTTATAATTTTATTTAAGAAGAAGGGATATGACTTTTTGATTAAGAATTATAAATATTTATCATCAAAGTGACAAGTTTGCATTCATTTATGCTCTTACAGGCTTTGGGAACATCTTTAACTTTCCTAAAAGAAGAAGAAAAAACTACTTTCTTTTAATTCCAGAGATACAGTTGTATTTAATTTGGCACAGTTATCAGATTATCTACAGCTAAACTAGACACTGAAATGTCCAAAATATACAGCCACACATCACAGAAAATACATATTTCTGATACATTTTGTGTGACTTTTCCTCAACAGATCTTTGATCCTAGATAGAAATTCCCTCTTTGGTTTGAAGTGCTGCCAGCGCATTAAAATGTGCAACTTGTGACAGGAGGTTAAATTTAGAGACAGATAAAGCCTTGTTCTGTGAGATGAGATCACAACAAAAAATTTTACAGTTTTTATTTTTTTGTAGCTTACATTTTTATTGACAATTTTATGAACATACAAAAACCACATATAGATGATTCAGATTTCAATAGAGTTGAATACCCCTAAAAACTTTAAATAAAGCCAGCCTGTAGTAAAACTATAATAATAGTACTTTATTTCATATATGAATATTCATAATGTTGTAAAAAGCTAAAATAAGGAACGACAGCATAAAAACAAAACAACAGTGACGTGAGCTTCCTCCTTTATTTGTAGTACGACATCATATTCAAATCTATTTTTAAAAGCTAAAATCTTGTACAGTACTTCTTACAGTGTAAACATGACTGTCGATACTCATGTTTTTTCTCCCATGTTCAGTATGTTTGCTGATTTTTGTCTGCTACTCTATTCTTTCATTTATTTTTCTTTCATTTGTTGTGATGCCTTTAGTCACGTTTGTTCTTGAAAGATGCTAAACAACTAAACAGATTTTTACTTTATTTATAATGTCAGTTTTTCCTTCACTACAGGCTTGTTGTTGAAGCTTCATCAGCAGAAATGATCATCAGACTGGGAAGACTGACACCTGGATACTTTAGGCTCCTCCAGGTCAGTCACACACACACACACACACACACACACACACACACACACACACACACACACACACACACACACACACACACACACACACACACACAAAAGTATTATCTCTGCTCTTATGTCTTATTCGACAGGTCCCCATAGCTGAGACATTCATTCCACAAAAATATTCTGGATCGCGTCAATAAAGACAAATAGATTAGAATTTATTCTGAACTATAAAGCACAAATAAATAAAACCATTCTGCAAATGTTTGGATCAACATTTGGTATTAAAGGTGTCAGAGTCAGTGATTCTGGAGACAATTGTTCACAAAATCACTTTTTGTCAAAATCAGTGAATATCTCCTCACGATCCACTACCTGTCTGTACTGTCTGCGTGCTGTAAGAAAATCTAATGCTAAGACACAACCTAGGCTATGTAGACTGGTAGGTAAACAAAGGATATGTCATCAAAGGGGGCCAAGGTTATTTTCATAAATCCGTTACATAAATGCTTTTAAATTGAGGGGAGAAAGCGATGGACAAAAACAAATTAATATTTCATTGAGAGCTGGCGCAGCTCCTCCCAGGAGGTGGCTGTACCTTATGTAACCTTTTCAGACTCACAGTTCGTGTTGCACGCAAGATGAAAGAGAAATGTTATGAAGAAAGTGGATGGAAGGGGCCTGCATGACTGTCTGTGCAGCTGTGTGTTTCCTGATTCTGCCACTAGAGGGTGCTAAAGTCTGAGTTTTCATTTTATTTTACTGATAGCATCTTTAACTGAATGTAAGATAGGGGGATCCTAGTATGTTGTAGAGCCATTTGAAGACAGACGTGTTGGGATTATATTGGGGATTGCAATTATTTAGGCCAGGATAATAATGAGGTGAAATTTTTGTACCGTCCCATACATAGCTTTGAGTGAGCTGACTGACTCAAACAAAGAAAAACACAGTTCTGAAATCAACATATGCCACTAGAGTAGGCCATATTAATGTGTAACAGAATTGGCAACGAACAAAATCATATATTTACTCGTACAAAAGCTGCTATAATCACATAAAAAACTATAACATTGTTGCTTTAATGTGTGTGTAAAACTCTGTCTGCCTGTCTCCCTGTCTGCCTGTCTGTCTCTCTGAATGTCTATCGGTCTGTCTGTCCGTGCGGTGTACAGAGGCAGGTTTCAGGTGAGGTCCGGATGCAGCCTCAGAGCAGCGTCATCGACCCCATAGCCATGACGATGGCTGCCGTGGGGATGGGCGTGTCTCTGTACAGCGCCCGGCAGATGGCAGAGAGGGTCCAACTGAAACATCAACACACCTGACAACAGAAATAATCTATCTATCTATCTATCTATCTATCTATCTATCTATCTATCTATCTATCTATCTCTCTATCTATCTATCTATCTATCTATCTATCTATCTATCTATCTATCTATCTATCTATCTATCTATCTATCTATCTATCTGTGGATGTGAAAAACAGTTTGAATGATTGTTTGTGTACGTCAGAGAAGGTTTGAGAAGGGCGAGGTTCAGAGGGGGATTTTGTTTATGTTGTTGTTGTATGAAGGTAAATCTAAAATGTCCCAACAATGTGAGTCATTGTTCGCTCCCAGTAGGAAGATTCAAGTCATTTCATAAGAGAATTCCTTTCCTACTTTCTTTGTAATCACAACATGTATAAGCAAATGTGTGTGAGCCTGTATTAGGACGACTTTAAATTGAATAAGTTTGTATTTTAAAGCAATAAATGAGCAAAACATTTTGTCAACAAGGATCTTAAGCATCATATTTTGACCTACAGCTATTCTTATTTAACGCAACAAAAACAGAAAAAATACATTCAAATAACTATTTAGGAAAAATTTAAGCTAGTTTTTAAATGATATTAGTAGTCACAAATACTGTACGCTCTTTTCCTTGTTAGACTCTAGGCCCTTATGGTTTTGAAATGAGATTGTTCAGCCTAAAGCAGCATCGCCTCTTTGAGTATTAATTATAAAAAAGGCAACACTTTAAAAATCGGGTTATCTTTAGCAGTTTGCTATATTAAAGTTTCATGTTTTTTCTAGAGTTAAAAAAAAGGAAGTGTATGTTAATGTAAAATGACACTAAAGGACTTTTAAATGGTTTAAATCATTTGGTAAATTGATGTAATTCTCAATAAAAATGTTCACAGTTTTGACTTCTACTGTATGTGCCGGCGTCTCTTTGTGGATGTTCTCATAGTCTGTTTTATTTATTTATTGCTTAAACAACTTCAGGCTTCGTCCATGTGGAAAGGTTTTGTGGGAAATTGTGAGAGGTGCTGAGATAGGAGACTTGTATAAGCTTCAATGTTTTGTAATTTTGCTGTTTGTCTAAGTTACAATACTGTGCATGTTGGGTATTTGTGTCATTCCAAGAAAAAATGCAATGCGAAATGATTTAACAGATACTTGGAGTCCTGGATTTAAAGACTTTGCAGTTTTTTTTTTAAATTGTTTAGCAGTCACAAATTCACACATTATGCCTTGCTGGGAGGAAGAATTCAACTGTATAAATAAGAGTGCTGAAGTGTATCCTTCCCACCATGCTTGCTTTGACAAATTGACTATTTTATAAACGTTTTTATTCAACCCTTCACGGCCCCGTCAAAACAAACAACCTTTCCATTTATGTTTCCATCTACTGCAGACAGAGGAAGAGCTTTGTCACCATGGGAACCAGCATCAGTTGTTGGTTTTACTAAATCTCCTCTGCTGGACGCAACGAGACGTGAATAATTTGTTTGTTCAGATCTAATCTAAAAAAGCTGGAAACTATTTCAAAATACAATTTCAAAGTGAGAAGCCAAAAAAAACTTTCTCAGGAGTTGTGCTCGTGAAATCTGCCCCTAGAGCTCCAGCATTAAATAAAAACAACCCAAATCATTTACTACTTATTCAGGAAACCTTTCAGAGTTCAATTACAGTTTTTCTCAGTCGCTTTCGTGCTTTTCTCACATCACTATTAACATTTGCACAGCAGTTAGTGCATTTCTCAAAACAATTAGTGCAAACTGCAAAACCTAGTGGATAACCTGCAAAAGTGCATCACTTGCTCAAAATGGATAGTCTATTCCTCAAAAGCAAGTATTCATGTCAATGAAACTGCCAGTGTCATCAAAATGAGAAGTCTTAACACCATCGTTTATGAACAAGATAGTCAAATGGCTTTGTCATGTTTTCATTATGACAGTTTATTCTCTCAGTGTTTTCCAATGCAAAAAAGGTATAAAATTTGCTTGACAGAATTTGATAACTAGTTCAACAATTTTGTATGTAATGACTCAAGCAATGAAATGAAGACTATTAGTTTTATTGGGAACGACTATTCAGCATCCATAAGTATAGTTAATTTTGACTGACATGACATAAGCAAATGACAATGTTATAAAACAGCAGAGAAGTGTATGAAAGCAACTGATACATGTCCAAAAGCATTTGCAATTTGTTCAGAGGAAGGAGAAATTGCTACTATGATGTGCTCAAATGACTAAATGTTGCGGAGGTTGAACTAATAGTTATGAGAATTTTCATTCTGATCTGAGAAAAGCACCAGAGCAACTGAGAAAAACTGAAATTAGACTGAAGAGCAGATGAATTGATTGTTCTGGCCGCACAGTAGCACAGATGTCTCACTGATTAACAGGCAGGAAGCTTCTCTTGTAATGACTCATGTCAAACCTTCAGAGTTTTTTCATAGTAAAGAAAATGTCTGAATAAAAAAAGGGTAGGATAATTTTCTCCTTTCTTTAATTTTGTCTCTCTACAGAACCAATACTATTTATTTTCCTGAACTAATATAAAAAAAATGTATGTGTGCTGCCGTCACTGTCTTAATCTTACATTTACCAGTTGCAATATTCCAATGCATCAATAATTATGATGCAGTAATATAAAATATATGGTTTTGAAATATATAATGAGTACTGTTACTGTTGAATGCATATATGTTGATGCTAATACTGTTTTTATCATTTTATGTAAAATCTGAGACTTTTGACTAATTAAGAGTAAAAGTACAAAGAAATGTAAGTAAATGAATAGTGACGTTACACAGAAATACTTCATTATATTAGGTATTTTAGTGCAGAATTTGAGTGTTTCTTCCTGTTGTGTAGGCTGCCTGGTGGTCGTCCTCCTTACCAGCAGAGGTCGCCTTCAGTCAGACTATTATCTGCACATTAACGTGGAGAGAAGAAGAAAGCAGTGTGGGAGTTTTCTGTCAGACGGATGGGAGCTGCTTCTTGATGCGAGTTCTCAAACAAAACATCATCAGGCTCAATGCAGCAGCATCGACCCGACAGGCTTAAAATCACCTCAAGAGGCAAGAAAAACGCGTTTACGTTAATGTAACCACCAATAGATGAGCTTTTTAATTAGCAACATACACCACCGTTTGTTCTTCCACAACTATGCGTAATTTGAGGATGCCGCTTGGAGAGTTCGTGCGTAAAAGTGCGCGCTTCTCCTCCGTGGCGCACCTCGCTCGCTTTCCGTACTTCTCGCCTAATCTTCATCTCCATCGGATCTAGAGCAGAGGAGTAGTCATAGTAGTACATAGTAGCAATAGCAACAGTTCATAGCAACAGTCTACAAACAGTGTGAAAATGGCTGGGCTACGTCACACACAGAGAAGTAGTTGCAGTATAACGGCGTCGATATGTATTCTGCTGATGCTTATTTTCGTCTCTGTTGCCGCCGCGAGTCGTGATGTGTCTGAAACCAACGATACATTAATAAATTCGCCCAAAGCAACAGATGGAGATGGGTCTGATTCCCATGGTAACCATAATACTAACTCCACACATCATAAGAAGGCTTTCCCAGTTCTCTCCTTCAACTACGACCACGTGAGGAGACCGTTTGAGATCTCACTTTGGATTCTACTGGCCCTCCTCATGAAACTTGGTGAGACACGCACACACGCACACACACACACACGACATCTCTCAAATCACAGAGGAATTTACTGCTCCCATAATATATAACCTAAAACAATAGAATAGGTTTGAAGGGACTGATGGGGTAGAGCTTCCAAAACTGAGGCAGAAGAAAAATTCAAATGGTACCTTTCCTAAACAGCAAATGGCTAAAACAGAAATAATGACTGAGAATTTAATATTGAAATATAAGCTGCTTATTTTAACTGCGGGAAAAAACATGAAAAACCTTGGGCCCTGATATGCCACATTTTCTCTCCACATATAGAATTAGGCTGACGTATGTAAACGTCTGCAGACATAAAACAAAAATAATAATCATGCACAAAAAAAGCACAGCCAAAGTTTGGTAGGTAGCTATTTAGTTGAATGTGTCCATGTCTAAAAATGTAAATGTCCACAAGAAATATAATGTGCATGTCCTAGTAACTCCTGCCCACAACCACAAAGGCTTTCTCTATGTAATGTTGGATATGTGAGCAGTCGAGTGTTTCCTCATACTTTCCATTAACTGCTGCTGACAGAGCGCCAACAGGGTTTCCACAAACTTATTCCAGGACCTGATGGTGATGAGCGTGTGTGTGTGTGTGTGTGTGTGTGTGTGTGTGTGTGTGTGTGTGTGCGTAACATAAGAAAATGTTGAAGGATTACTGTTTAATTTCGGCCTCACTAATAGGTTGTCCATAGCAGTTGTTCAGACTAATCAAACGCGTGGGTCTAAGAACAGAGGGTGTCATATTGCTTTAAAGCCCACTGAGGCAAATGGCTATTTGTGATATTGGGCTGTTATGAATAAAAATTATTTGATTGTGCTTTGTCATGACAACACTCCTCATACAATATGTTGAGATGCTAAACTCTGGATGCTAAAGGAATAAGAAATACTTTTGCATTTTTTTGAACCGGACTATCTGCAATAATCATATAGTGCTGCTGTGAACATGTGTAATTTCAGTATCTATATATGCCTCTGTGAAACACAGTTTTTGTGCAATACTTAAATGTAAATTAGAAATTTTGTACCATTTGTATTTATTCTTAATAATGTTTTTTTTACAGTAGTACTTGTTTTTACTTAGGGCAGTATCATATAATAATGTAATAAAAATATCTTAGTATAAGCCGAAGTTTATCTGTTAACTCAGTTCTTCTTAGAGTCTCCTCCTAAATGTTGTGGCATTTATTTTGTTACTTTATTATTAAGTTGTCAGATATTAAGAATTCAGAGCATCAGTCAGTGTTATTGTGGAAAAAGAAAACACTGGTATCTGGATCGATGAGACTTAGCAGGAAAGACTTGACCTTTGTAAACTTTTAATTAATTACCGTTAATTTCCTCAGTGTTAACGAAATAATGAAACATCTTGACCTAATGGTGTATATTATCTGCCTTTCTTTAGGTTAAAAAACAGCGATTACAGTCTGGCAGAGGTGATTCTGATCGTCTGTAGTAAATGGATTGAGCTGAACGAAGCTCACTGGCGTCTTATCTGTTCGGTCCAGCTGTTGTCTCCGTCGGGCCGGTCCCACTTCCTGTCCTAATGCACTGCTCGATTACAAAGATCCCAGTGTGTCTCAGAGGGGGGGCGGGGGTGAGGGGGGGAGGGGGCCGAAAAACGTTTGTTAGAGCTTAAAGTCACATGACAGAGAAGCTGTATGTCAAGGCCTCATTCAGAAACAAACCGGTCAAAATGAGAAACTAAAACATAAATTAGGAATCCCACAGAAGCAAATTCATTATGGAATTCATTATTTGAACAAGTCTCTCTCTTGAGATTGACACACACCCCGTGTCTCAATGGGATTAATACCTGTATAAATAAAGGTTTAAATAAAATAGAGACTGAGGATAAATAATTTAGTCAAGAAAAAAGATTAGTATACACAGTGATATGGCTTGTTTGTTGTAGGCCTTGGTAACAAAGGCTGATGATGGTGAAGCTCTTCCAGTTAAATGTAGATTAAATGGATGGAGTTTAGACGGCCTGTTTGTTCTCCTGCGGCAGCTGCAACATGTTTTATATTTCATGAAGACTCTGCAGAGAAGAACCAATGAATGACTGAGGGGATATTGTTTTTAATGTCAGCCCAATCTGCTCCTTTTCCAAAACAGGGACTACAGTGTATAAAGGGCATGAAATGTCAAAAACATGTTGGAAATTTTGAAAGAAATCGGCTCTAACGACTTTAGATCCACACAGCCACCATGATGTAATGGAGAGAACTCGGCTAATCAAGTTTGATTTTCACCTGGGAGAGTCATGTAATGATATTATGCAGCCTGCTCTGGTATATGGACTCCATAGTACGGAGCCCCTGTAAGCACCCAAAAGGTGATTTATTTATTTTTTTATCCCAGACGCACAAGTGAATTATCTTGTGAATCTTTGAGTTAAGATAAGTTAAGTTATCTTTATTAGTCAATTTACACAAGGCACATTGAAACGTGTCTTTTTGCAAGTTGCCACACTTCGGAGGGGGTCAGAGCTCAGGGTCAGCCCCTAGAGCAGTTTGGGGTTAAGTGCCTTGCTCAAGGACACAATGGTAGCAATGGTGGGCACCGTAGATGTAATACCAGCCACCAATTTGTACCTTCTCTCTCTCCATAGGTTTCCACATTATCCCCCGGGTGTCTAACGTGGTGCCTGAGAGCTGCCTGCTGATATTCGTCGGCCTTCTCGTCGGCGGTTTAATCAAAGCGATCGGTGAGGAAGCTCCTGTGCTGGACTCAAAGCTTTTCTTCCTCTACCTGCTTCCCCCCATCATCCTGGACGCGGGCTACTTCCTGCCTATCCGAGCCTTTACGGAGAACTTGGGCACCATCTTAGTTTTCGCGGTGATTGGGACTCTATGGAACGCCTTCTTCATTGGCGGGACGATGTACGGTGTGTGTCAGTTGGAAGGGGCGAAGCTGGCCCGCGTGGACCTGCTGTCCTGTCTGCTGTTCGGGTCGATCATCTCGGCCGTGGACCCCGTGGCGGTGCTCGCCGTGTTCGAGGAGATTCACATCAACGAACTGCTGCACATTCTGGTGTTTGGAGAGTCGCTGCTTAACGATGCCGTCACTGTGGTGAGTTAAAGAAAGGTTTGGTAGTTTTACTCAAAGTGATGCATTAAAGTATAATCTTAAAGTATTTGTATTGCTTTTTTATTCAAACCTCCTATGACCAACGAGGAACGTTTATGAAACAGTCTAATTTTTCCTCTGATGATCATAAATTACCTGTAACAGCAAACAAGACTATCAGTGAAACGGATGTTATTTTCATACAGTTAATATTAATGCCTTAGCTCGGGTAAGATCTCCCAGGAACTCTGACAAAACGATTTACGGCAGACGGACTGGAACATCCTGTCTTTACAGTCCTAAGATTACTTTGCCTCACCATCGTCATATTACTATTATTAATCTGATATAGTCACATATTCATTACCTCATCAGGATGCATCATGCTGTCTCTCTTTTACTCGCTTCCTTGACGAAATAGCAAATATCTTTTGGACAGCAGGTTTTGAAACAATACCACTTCCGTCCAAAGGGGGCACTTGATACTTTAAAGTGGCTAATACGAGGAACATTCCATTTATTTCGGTATCAGAATCAGATCTGAATTGGTTAAAACAAGGAATCGGTTTATCCCTAGAAAATAACATAATACCTATTCTATCTATTCAGGTTTTGTACCACCTGTTTGAGGAGTTCTCTCACGCGGGTACAGTGACAGTGTTGGACGCGCTGCTCGGTGTGGTGTGTGTGTTCGTGGTGTCGCTGGGCGGGCTGTTGGTAGGAGCCTTCTACGGCCTCCTGGGAGCTTTCACCTCTCGCTTCACGTCCCACACGCGAGTCATCGAGCCGCTGTTCGTCTTCCTCTACAGCTACATGGCCTATCTCTCCGCCGAGGTCTTCCATCTGTCCGGCATCATGTCGTAAGTAGATCCCTGCTCAGTGATCTAACTTGAGTTGTTCATATCTATGCCTACATCCTTATGTGTGAGTTTCCCGGTAAGTTATTTATAGGCTTCATTTGTTTATTTCTGTTTATGTATATTTAAGTACTATAATTTAATTGTGCTTATTGTTTCCTATGGTTTATATGGATTGTCCTATATCTAAGTATGTCTTGTTTTGTAAAAATTGAAAATAATTATATAGGCTATATAAAGTATTTTTTTTTAAAGACTGTACTGTTAAACCTCACTCTGTGTTGAGTTCACATGTCCGTCTCCTGTGTGTGTCCCTCCTCGTCCCAAACAGCTTGATAGCGTGCGGCGTGACGATGCGGCCGTACGTGGAGGCGAACATCTCCCACAAGTCCTACACGACCATCAAGTACTTCCTGAAGATGTGGAGCAGCGTGAGTGAGACGCTCATCTTCATCTTCCTCGGCGTTTCCACGGTAGCCGGGCCTCACGCCTGGAACTGGACCTTCGTCATAGTAACCGTCATCCTCTGTCTGATATCCAGAGTACTAGGTCAGCACAGTAAAACAGCGTTGGATTATTCAGGAGGGATTTTAGTGGGGAAGAGTCTTTGAAGTGTTTGTGCAAAAGGTTGTTGCATATTTCTGATTGAATTTCAAGACATCTCAATACTTATATAAAAAAGGGAATGATTTATGTGATATCATTAGTATTCATTTGTATTTCTCACACACACACAAACACACACAAGATTATTTAAAGCTCATGTATATTCTGTGTTTCTGTGCCTCAGGAGTCATCGGCCTCACGTTCATCATTAATAAATTCCGTATCGTGAAGTTGACCAAGAAGGACCAGTTCATCGTGGCCTACGGTGGCCTGCGAGGAGCAATCGCCTTCTCTCTTGGGTTTCTGCTGAAAGACAACGAGATGAAGAACATGTTCCTCACAGCCATCATCACCGTCATCTTCTTCACTGTCTTTGTGCAGGTGAGAGGTAGCCTGGAAATCCAGACCCTGATATCCTGAACGATAGAGGGTCTGGCCACGATCAATAGTAATTTCCAACTCAAGGGGCGGCTCCTACTCGTGCATTTCAAATGCCACTGCACGCAGTTGGATAGCACTACAACCAATCAGAGCGATGCACAAGGTGACGTAAGCCCCTTTCGTTTAGCGAACAGCTGTTAAACTGTTAAATTAAACGTTTGCCGTTGTCGGTCGGCAAAATAGAACATTCCACTTACTTGCTAATGAAAGATTTGAGTGCCGTCTTCCAAATCGTTAAGGGTCGAGGCCAAAGTAGTCTCAAACTCACACAACATATCCGCAGCCATCTTTGATGTTTACTATCACGGCTTCGACGTCGCATGCACGTCACTGTCGTCATCCGGTTACGTCCGCCCCAGAGTACCATATAAAGGGCTCTGGCGCGCCCATATTAGATAGAACAAATTGAAACCACCAGCCAGATTTCTGGCTTTCTTGATAAAGCTTCAACGGAGCGTGTCCAGACCAACACGCGCAGCAAATTTAATTTGCCAGCGCCTAGTGGCAGGTCTGGGAATGCCAGGCTAGATGAGAGGTCCAGGAACTTTTAAATGTTTCTGAAACAGTCTCAAGTTTCCTCTGTTGATCATAAATTACATGTAACAGCAAATGAGACCATCAATGCAAAGAATTCTATTTTTATATAGTTTTTCTTAATGCCTTTGTAATGGGTACGCTCACCCAGGATCTACAGCTGGTACAGTAAAAACACTACAGCTTTTGTCCAAAGGGGGTGCAAGAATTAACACAAACTGTAAGTTCCTCGGAGAACCTTTAAGTTACAGAATGTTTTGCTCGAAAAATTATGATTTTTGTGAAAGAATTTAACTCCATGGGGCGCTCCGGTGGCGTAGTGGATAGAGCACGTACCATATTGGCTCCGGCCTTCGTTGCAGTGGTCGCGCTTTCGAATCTGACCCGGGGACCTTTACTGCATGTCATCCCCTCTCTCTCTCTGTCTCCCCATTTCAACTCTGTACTATCTAATAAAGCTTGAAAATGCCAACAAAAAAATAATAATAATTTAACTACACAACATTTTCTTCACGAAAAGCTGAAACAGTAAGTCAATTGACCGAAATTTAATCTGACAACTTTTTTGATTCAACGGAATCAACATCATTAACTTTTCAATCCCATTTCTTTGACGATTTACTGCTTTTTTGCATAAAATAAATATCTATTTGTAAATTATGATTTGTTTGCTAATCTGACAGTGTATCATATCAATGAGTGAGAAATAAGCTTCATATCATATCAACATGTCCCTGTGTCTGTGTCTGTCTTTAGGGAATGACCATCAGGCCGCTGGTGGAGCTTCTGGCCGTGAAGAGGAAGAAGGAGAGCAAGAGATCTATTAACGAGGAGATTCACACACAGGTGAAACGTCAAGAACAGTTTGAGTTCTAACAGCAAAAGCAACAACAAATAAGACAACAGTGAATCATGAGAGGAACAGAGTTACAATAGAACACCTGAAAGATCAAACTTTTGACTCTTTGATTCTCATTTCTGTTCAGTTCCTGGATCATCTCCTCACAGGAATCGAAGACATCTGCGGTCACTACGGACACCATCACTGGAAAGACAAGTATGTCCTCTTTCTCCTCTGATGTACCGTTTCTTCTTAGCCACTTCTTGAACAAAATGTATTTGATGTGCAGGGTTTGAATCAGTGAGGATACCTACTATGTTTATATATTGTAAAATGATTCATTAGAAGGAGGAGATTAGCAAGAAAAAAATAGGGTCCTCACTCCTCAGAAACATATAAAACTCAAATTATATTTTTCATGTTCAAAAGAGAAGAAGAAGAAGTTGCAACCTCCTCTTACTAAAGCAGATATCCATTTTTTTTTTTACCAGAAAATAATATGTTTATTGTTTTAAAAGACATGTTTTCAGGTGTTTAACCTTTTCATTGATAGTTGAAGAGTAGAGGGGAAATTGGGAGAGGGAGGGGGGGATGACACTGCAGTAAAGGTCCATGGTTCGGATTTGAACCCGCGACCACTGCGACGAGGCCCGACTGAGCCAATATGCTACTACACTATACCCACTTTGCCACAGAGCTCCTAGAAAATAACATATTTTTAAATGGCTTTGTGATATTCTCTGCTTGGCTTCAGGCTGAACCGCTTCAATAAGTCCTACGTGAAGAAGTGGCTGATCGCGGGCGAGCGTTCCTCGGAGCCGCAGCTCATTTCCTTCTTCAACAAGATGGAGCTGAAACAGGCCATGATGCTGGTGGAGGGCGGAGGGGCCGCAGCGCCCAAGCTGCCCTCCATCGTCAGCTCCGTCTCTATGCAGTGAGTATCAACAGGAACCATTTTGGTTTTTAACTCTATGTCTGAAGGAATAGTCCCAATGAAAAGGTGTGAAACTTTATGGATTAGCAGAGAAAATAGGGGGAAATTCTGAGAAGATGAATAATATTTTTGGTCTAGATCTTGACTTGGTCGAGTTTTGGTGTTCTGCTCTAGAGGGTTAAAATGCTTTATGTACAGTGTGGGTGGGTTTCTGATCATGTACTGTATGAACAGTGGGCAGGATTTATATTTACAAAACAAAATAGATTCCTTTGTGGTTGTTGGTTGCATTATAGCTTTCTGCCGTGTTCTGAATGACTATCTTTATTTTCCTTGTTTTTTTTCTATTTGTATTGTGTTTGCTTAAGCTGTGGTATATTGACCCTTCATGGCCACCATAAGTGTTTAAATGTGAAATCACAAGCCCATAAGGTTGTTAACCACCTGTATAAATCAAATCCCTGCATAGGTCATTGTAAATGTTAACCTTCAGTTCTATTTCAGCCCTTTATTAAGGATACTGATGAAATAATAGGTCTTATAATGTAGTGATTAGTTTCTGTGTGTCTCCATAGAAACATCCAGCCCAGAGCACCGGACAGACGGCGGGCGATCCCGAGCATCTCCAAGAGTCGCGAGGCAGAAATCAGAAAAGTCCTGAGAGGCCATTTACAGCAGACCAGGCAGAGGGTCCGTTTATCAGCAGTTTGTTTGATGACAAAATGGTTTTAGAGTTAGAAAAGAGTTGAATAGAATAGACCTTTATTGTCCACCGATGTCTATTACATGTCAACCAACAAGTTAAGCAGACATAAAACATTAAGAATAAATAAAACAGACATAAAATGTAAAAAAAAATTAAAATAATAATAATAAAAATGCAATTGGAAGGAATACATTTTTAGATATGTTTAGGCTACATTTATTTATTTATTTATAGTAGAGCAGAAGTGTTTGCATAGTTTAAATGATATATAATAATAATATAGATATAAAGTTTTAGATAAATGTGTTTCTGCTCCTCAGCTGCGCTCCTACAGTCGACACGACCTGAGGATGGACCCGTTTGAGGACGTGAGTGAAGTTCGCTTCAGGAAGCAGCGAGTGGAGATGGAGAGGAGAGTGAGTTCAACCAAAACCGTGTTCAGATTGATCGTATTGAGTCTATTTTGATTTGTACGATTTTTCAAAAATTCTTTTTGCTTTTCAAAAAAAATTAAAAATACAAGAACTAAACATCTGACTCAGATCCATAATATAGGATGTACAAAGCACCCTCAGTCCAGTCTTATTAAGATGTAGATTTCTATGATTAAGATTATCAGGTTTGATTCTCTAATACTTAAGTTGTTGAAGTTGTTTAACTTTGAATGAATCTTTAATGTGTCTGGTTCACAGATGAGTCACTACCTCACAGTTCCTGCCAAACCCCAAGAGACGACGTCAGTGAGAAAAGTTTGTTTTGAACCAGGTCGGTAAAACACACAGTACAGATTTCTCACTGACATCCAAATCAAAAAGTCACTTGTTTGTGTTTTGGCTGCTTCTTCTAGACGATGGGTAAAAACTGTAACATGCAAGATTTTCAATTATAAAAAGTTTTATTATTTTTTATACATTATTTTTCACTTGCATTTTGTCCACCACAACCATTCCACATTTTAGACCAGACTTCTCTTCTAAATACTATTTCGAGTCTTTGCTGCCTGCCCTCTACATTCGCGGCAGAATCACACAGTCAAACGAAAGTAACTTGATATCGAATATCTATTACTAGCGACAAAAATTTAAAACAGAAACACATTTTGGATAACTATTCGGCTAAATATTAAGACATAGCAGAGCAGTCAATAAAGAGATCACAAATTCCTGTTACATAGTTAAATAGTAGCCAATAGTAGTGTCTCTGTCTCTGCCTCTGTTTCCCAGAACACCAAGTTTACACGTATGACGTCAGCGAGAGCCCCAAAGCCCCGACGGCTCGACCGCATCCCGGCTCTCGTGATGACGTCACTATGGTAACAGAACCGCCCCGGGGAACCAATCAGAGCGCAGCACAGGTAACCAAGGGCGACGCCGCTGAGACCAAAGAGCCGGACCAGGGCCAGGAGGAGACACAGAAACTGTCACGTTGCCTTAGCGACCCCGGCCCCAACAAAGAGGAATGAGATCCTCACTCGTATGATGGAACACATACTGAACGTTTACTCTTATTTTTCGTCTGTTTTAGTCAATGAGTGGACGACCGAGGCTGAACGGGAGCCGTAGTGACGCTTAAGTATTTATGAATTTTAAGTATTATTCTTGTCCGTGTTCAGTTTCAGTTAGCGATATGAGATTATGCAATTTTTTTTATTTTTTATTTTTTTCTCCAGCAGTATTTCTGGACACATTACCAAAGCATGCACCGCTGCACATTGGCTATTTCAGGGTTTTACTGCAACCTGAAGCCAAATGTAAGTGAGTTGTGTCTTTACAAGCAGACTTGCATCAAAAAGTCCCAAAGAAGGACAGAGAAGCGCTTGATTTAAGAAGCTTCGGGAACAAGACGGGTGGAGTTTATAGTAAAGCACAACATAAGGAATCCATGAAGAAGACCTCGACCGATAAGTTGCCTGTGATTGCCATATCAGTTTTGCCATATTTATCAGCCAAAAAATTAACAAGGATTTGCTGCTCTGAAAAGCCAAAAATGTGTTGAATGCTACAACGATTTGATGGATTTTGTTGAATTATTGTTGTTCATTCAAACATTCATGGTCCCTAATAGCTTTGATGATAATTTGTCTTTTGCTCTAGCGCATGCCTCAGAAAATCACTATCTATATTTATAATATTTCAAAAATTATGCTAAATATCATTATCGGTGTCTGCCTTTAAATCCTTATGGATCAGGCTTTAACTTGAACTTAAACATGTTTTAATCTGTTAGTGTCCTGGTGAAAAAGAAAAAAATGTAAAAATTCAAAAATAAACAGCAATTATTGTTTGACCGAGGCCTGTATACAAACCACGCGCTGTATTTAAGGTTGCTGCATGACTGGTCAGTGTTCTTTCAGGGACTGAAACAGTATTATTAACAGACAGAAAACAAATGCTTCTGTGCAAAACGTGCTCCACTCTTCATCTATTTATGATGTGTCCGTTTCAAGTTACATTCCAACAGTTTGTCTTAGCTCCACGTCACTGTGTTCCCTGATACATGAGCATGTTTACGAGACTTTGTTTTTGGAAGATTCAAGAAAAAGTGAATCTCATTTTCACATCTGCACTGAACTGCCTGTGCTTCTGCTGCCTGCACACGTTTGCCTTAAAATGTGTTTGATTTCTGTGTGTTGTTGTTTGAAGTATTTTTATATCATGGAAAAAACAAATGTCAAAGGGACACGCTTTAATAATTCCTGTCTGAAATAAAACTGTCATTGTCTGAATTCAGTGGTAAAATGCTTTAGGATTTTGTCGATCCATGCACGGATTTTTCTCATGCATTTTCCTGCTATTATTCAATGCCACAATCCATTACTTAAAGGTGTAGTGTGTAGAATTGATTGGCATTTTTCAGAACAGACTTGGTAAATGGAATATAATATTCAAGTGTGTTTAAATGAGTGAATAATAGCTTGAAAATTGAAGTTGTTGTTTCTTTTATTTCTGTGCTACTGTAGAAACACTGCTCCTATAGGCCTAAAGAAACCACAGCTTTTATTTTCAAGCGATTATACACTCACCAAAACATACTTATGAATATTATATACCATTTCTTCCGAGTCTGTTCTAAGAAAATGCAACTAATTTCTTCACACTGCACCTTTAATATTATCTGTTGTTCCATGGTGTAAAGATGTTACACCACAGCCTGTGAATGAAGACTAATTGTGAATTGAGTCTTTCCTTGCTCTCAGTGGAGATTTTCAGTCCAAATAACAGGGAGTTTGAAGTCCCCAACATGCCAACCAGCTGTGTGTGTGTGTCTGTGAGAGAGAGAGGGATGATTATGACGAACAGCAAATATCCTCGGGCAAGACACACAGCCAGCAGCTATGGACTTCAGCGGAACCTGGAAAGTCTATTCTGAGGAAAACCTGGAGGAATTCTTAAAAGAAGTTGGTGAGAACATTTTCATATTTAAGGCTAAAACATTATTTTATTCAAGCACTGGTCAATTTTGAGATTTTTGTCTATTTGGCTTCTATAGCATTTCTTCTTTCACACTAGTATAATTAATAGGTCCAAAATGTATATTTATGTGTGCATTTTACAAAACCTTGTCTGTTTGTGTCTGTATATTTCTCCTATACAACCATCTTTAGCGGTCATTATCTCAACATTAGTTTTTTTCAATACTCTGAGCAAAAAAATCTCAACGTCTAAAACACCTACATCAACTATACTTTCCATTATCATTCTTGGCACTATTCTAAAGGTTATTGCTGAAGGATTTGTTCGTAGGTTGTTGATTGTCTGATTTATGAGACATTTTGTTCTTAAAAATATGCTGAAAATGCATTTTTTTAAAGAACTGAAATATCTTCACTCTGGCTTCATCCAACATTCTAGATCTCTAGTTTTTAAAGAGATGCAAATGTATGCATAATTATATCACCTTAAATATGTCTTCAAGGTGCACCTGCAATGGTTATAAAAATGCGAAAGGAAGTCAAACCGGTGATAGTAATCGAGCGGACTGGCAACGACTTCACCTTCACAATCAAGACTCCCGCCTTCACCAAGGTCCACTCGTTCACCTTGGGGAAGGAGTCCGAGATGACTATTATGGATGGCCGGAAGTTTAAGGTATGACTAACGCCTCTCACTGTCTTTACACATAAGCAAAGTGTAGACGAGACCTTTCTATGTGAGCAACATTTTACCCTGAAAAGTGGGAATATATGTTAGAAAATTTGAGTGAGGCTTCGTATACTTCTCCTTGTTCATTCAAAATGTGAATATTCTTCAAATCCCCTTTACAACAATTATTTCCACTAAGTGAAATGTCTATTGGTTGATAAAAATGTATTGTATTGATGCACAAGTGGGATTAGAATCCTGACATAATTCAAATCTGAAAAGAAAAGTTTCAAAGGCTTGAAATTCTGTTTCAAACACAGTTTCAAGCCTTTGAAAAAGATGCTCCTGTGTAAAATATTATAAGAAGAGAGATATGTATGCTGTTATGAGTTCTTTAATATAAAGAGCTGTACAATTTTGAAAAGTGGGCAATGAGAGCCTACAGGAATGTGCAATCGATCACAGTTTTAGAACATGAGGGTTTGTGTTTTTGTAACACATTGTTTTATGGAGTAGGCCTACTTACGTTAATATAACGTGTTCACAGGAAGCAAAGGAGTTAAGGAACAGTTTGTTTTCCCATTGTTTTGTCGTTATAGTGCACCGTCAGAGAGGAGAATGGGAAGCTAATCTCTGAAACCGACAAGTTCTGCTCCGTTCGAGAGATCCAAGGGGACGAGATGGTTGAGGTCAGCGGCTTTAATTCTTTAAGAAAATCTGATGTAAATACAAAAACATCAAATGTTTGAATCAAAACAGCCATATTTATTCTCTGCTTCCTCACTTTTCCAGACTGTGACTGCGGGCGCTGTGACTTTCATCAGCAGAAGCAAACGAGTCTCATAGAATCAGAAAATCCAAGTTTATTGCCATGTACGTTTTCAGGACGTTTTCATGTTATTTAAGTAGATACAATAAACAAAGGGATAGAGTTAAAACCAAGTACTAAGTACTGCAAAGATAGAATATGAATTGAAAATAGAAAAATGTGCAGCGATAAATATTATAAAATAGAGTAGACGTGCAAAGTTTGTTTGCAGAATGTTGACAAAGGAAGACGAGCAATGTAGGGAAATAATGTAACGTGTAGTGTCCATGGGTTGAGATAGGACTGAGTGATGGTGGAATCATGGGAGTGATACAAAGAACAAAAAAAGTTTAATAAATTAAAATGATGAAGAGAGTTTGTTTTTATTTAGTCCTGTTTCTTCACAGCTGCAGGTGTTCTACCAGAAAGGGGGCACTGTTATTTTTTTTTGCCTGAATTTTTAGAGGAAAATTCAATAGGACAATGTGCACACCAGTTTCCACTCCACACCGATCTGTCAAATAAAGGCGAAAACACCCGGAAAATATCTATAAAATAGTATAAATAAATAAACATATAAATATATTTAAAATATATAGAAATAAATAAATACAATGAATACATAATCACATGCTGAAATAAATGCTGAAATAAATAAATAAATAAATACATACAAAAAAAATTAAAAGGGCCTTTAATGTTAACTTGATGCCGTTCTACGTACTCCGCCCCGATAGATGGCAGTATGGACTTTAACTGGGGTTGCAATCTGGCAAGAAATGTAATGGCGAAGAAGAACAACTAGAAAGCGCCTTACAAGAGCGCATGCGCTGCACATATTTGCACTGCAGCTTTTCCTCTCTTTTAAAGAGATAAACATTTTTTCTTCTTAGTGGTTAGACTTTTATGGCCAGATTAATGAGGCCCCCAAACGCATCTTTGTTTGTGAGAAACATCTCGGATGAGTCCAGGTTAGTCCACATTCAGACCAACTGTCTCTAACTGAACTCATGTTAACGGCGGCTAACGGGCTTAGCGTAGCAGCTAACGTTAGCCCCTTCGTCGGAGCCTGAAGTTACATTAAACCTGCGATTTGTGTGATTAATATTCATCATTAGCGTCGCGTTTCACTCACAACGTCCGTATAAATCAACACATGTTAGAACAACGTGCAAATATTTGAAAAAGTAATGTGCCTCCTGGCGGCGTTTCTTTGTTTGTATTGTGTTTATGTCCGCACGCCCTCTTGTTTATAAAATAAGATAACGTTTATATTTAACGTTAATTTTATTAAATACATTTGAGGATTTTCCTTTAAAAGACGACTCATTTATGATTAATCCGTATGTTATCAAACCTGACTACAGACGTTACCGTTATTTCAGTTATCCGTTATTAATATTAATTACATATTTACCTTTTTAAATGTATATTTACTGTAATTACACTAATACGTGGCTTATAGTGAGGATAATTGGTTGATAAACGCTTTTAAATTGGTGAAGTTTAATTCAAAAACCTTCTTTATCTCAACAGATGTCTTTAAAATGACATTAATTGAATCAAAATATATCCAGTGAACGTCACGTCATTTTAACGTTTATAAACCGTAACGTTGATAATCTAACTGAACTTTCCAAACTGAACATCAATGGCTTTTAACAAGAGTTAAGCTTAACGTGTGTTATATCAAGCATGTAAACCGTTTTAAATCATCCAAATGCATAATTACTGCCAAATGTTGATTTACTGTGTGTGTGTGTGTGTGTGTGTGTGTGTGTGTGTGTGTGTGTGTGTGTGTGTGCGTGTGCGCGCGTGTGTGTGTGTGGCAAAAAAAACATTTTAATCTGTATTTCTATTTATGGTGGAAACATATTGACTAATGCCCTGTTAAAATAAATAATTTTTATATTTGCTGAAAACTATAACTTGAACAAGTTGAGCTTCAGTCAATTTTAGACTTTTCAGTGGGTTTTACATTGCATTAGATTTTAAACAATATACTGTACAATACATATCTCTTAAAGGGTCAGTTTACCCCAAAACACATCAGAAGTTCAAAACAAAATACAGTTTCTATTAAAAACTGCAGCAAAGTGGATGGGATTGCCAGCTAAGAAGTACTAAAGTCTTATTGTGTTTTGTGGTGAACTGTCCCTTTAAGCGTCTTTCAACTGCTCTCCCAGCTGCTGTATCTGGTTGATGATGTAGGAGGTCGAGTGCTGGTCAGTTGAGTCATACACTTGTATTTACGGTATTCAGGCCGGAGGATTTGCGGCGTGAGTTTGGCCGCTATGGGCCGGTAGTAGATGTCTACATCCCACTTGACTACTATACACGTCGACCGAGAGGATTTGCATACATTCAATATCCTTTCCCAATGAGTTTTCACTGTTTCTGCCGTTTATTAACAATTCATTTATATTTTTTTCAGCAGTGAAGATATGATTTAAAGGTGGAATCAGCCATTCTGGAGAAAGCTAGTTGATAAAAATCACTCTTTGTCAAAATCAGTGAATATCTCTCCTCACGATCTGCTGCCTACAATGTGTGCACTGAAAAAAATCCAGTGTTTATACACAGCATAGGCTCTGTAAACCGGCATGTTTCTAGCTACCATGGGCCGCTTTGATTACATACGGCTTTGTTTGCATACCACTAAAGTAAAGTAAGTGATTTTGACAACAAGCATTCTCCAGAATATCTGACCCCACATTTAATGATGACATATTTTTGTTGTTGTTGCATTTAATAATTTTGATTGAATATTATCTAACACACGTGTTTCTCTTGTTATTGCTTCAGACAATGTAAAGTCATCCAGTTGTGGAACCGGCCACAAAGAGTAACACAGACCCGTATAGAGTAGCTGTAAAGACAAAGGTTGAAAAGAGAAAAATAAAGCATGAAGAGGAACAGGAGACAAAGGCAAAGAATCAAAGATGGCGGCAAAGAATTGGGAAAAGAAAAGGGATATAAAGGTCGAGCAGGAAACCCCCGAGTCTCTCTGTGGGAATCGATTAAAGAATGTAAAGATCAAGATGAAGTTCAAAGTCAAGCATGGGCAAAGGTAACAAGTCTGAATTATTTTGTATCCTCCCAAGACGAATCCACAAAATTTGACATGACGACAAAATCCTATAGTCTTTCCCTGTGATATATCTATGACGTTGTAATTTTAAATCAAAGCAATTTAATCAGCTTTTAATGTATTTGATTTGTTTATTTATATATATTTATATATACATTTGTAGTCTTCTTGATCCCCGGACAATTATTTAATGTGTTTGAAAAGCTTGCTTCATCTTTTATCTCTACAGAAATCAGTTGTGTGTATTTATTTGTTGTCTTTTTAAATTTTTTTATTTCATATTAAGTATTAAGTATAGAGTAAGTGTTTTATATTGTAAATAAGGCCACACAAATGAAATAAAATGTTTGGTGAATGTTTCTGACAATAAATGTATTATACAGTGTGTTAAAAAAGTAACTTCAAATTTGAGTGGAATTTATTTATTCCTTTTTAACTGGGTTTATTTTTTTGAGTTTATGTGAGAGGAAATAGTTTTTTTTCCTTTGCCCCTCTGAGGTATAAAAAAAACAAACATTTATTTGAGCTTGTGTGGCCTTTCCCAAAAAGAGAGCAAACAAAACCCTTAACCAGCCAGTACATTTGAGGACGTGCGAGATGCGGAGGACGCCCTCCACAGCCTGGACAGGAAGTGGGTCTGTGGCCGGCAGATCGAGATCCAGTTTGCCCAGGGCGACCGGAAGAGTGAGTGTGTTTACCTTTTCATTTATTTCATACAGCGAGTCTGTGAGCGGGGCATTTGCCTGTGCTTGAGTGATGAATGCACTGTTGGAAGCAGTGAATTAGCTCAATTATGGCATGGAGGCATCTGTAGTTTAAAAAAAAATTCAAATATAACAATTCAAGAGTCTTTATTGAAGAGCTCCTTCTGTAATTTCACACACACTGTGGCTTGTATGAAAGTTCATTCTGTTTGGTGGTGTTGTTTCTCAGCGCCGGGCCAGATGAAAACAAAGGATAGGAGTCCTTCCAGCGGCAGATCCTCTCGTCATGACGACCGGGACAGAGACGGCCGGCGCAGACGCTCGCGCAGTCGCAGCTACGACCGGCGATCACGCAGCCAGTCGTATGATCGCCATCGCAGGCGCTCCGAGAGTCCCAGAGAGTGAGTTCATTCCTTCACTAACTAGTTGGCGCAAACTGACTCCTCGCTGTTGTTACGCTTAAACATCCTACGGGGAACTTAAAAAAATAAATTATGTTCATTAAATAGTAAAAAAAATTCTCTGATCATAAATGACCTGTAACGGTAAGCGAGAACATCAGTGAAAAGAATGCTATTATTCTGACAGTCGCATATAAATACATAACTTCATCATGGTGCATCCTGCCATGTCTCTTTCACTCGCTTTCTAAACAAATGCTCGAGCCACCGGCACACACTAGCAAAGAGCTTTAGGACAGCAGGTGCTGGTGAAGTAAAAACAATAGTTAGCCAATTTAAATGTTACTTTGAAAAGGGATTGACTTTTTCATTTCTTTGTTCAGGTCTCGTGGGCGGGGTAATGGAAGAGGACGAAGCAGGAGCCGCGAAGACGAAAGGTACAACTTCTCTTTCACACTGTTTCCATCCGTTACTCTCTTGGTGTTGTACTAATACACTCAGAGAATATTTCTTATAGAAGAGCCCAATAGTTTAGATCAGTCCCATACTCGTCTAGATGGTCTTAAAGTGTCTCCTTGTGTGGTCAGGTACCGGCCGAGGCCTCGCAGAGAGTCCAGAGCCAGATCTCGGTCGCGCTCCAAATCTGCGCCGCAGCGGGAAGCGGTGAACAACCCGGCGTCGTCGTCCCATTACACGGAGGGGGAAGTGCGGCGGACGCCCTCGCGCTCCAGATCACGCTCTGCCTCAAGATCACGGTCCCGTTCACGGTCCCGGTCCTGGGCCGGGCGCAAGTCGGGAGGACGCTAGCAAAGCACCCGCTCCCCTACCCTATCTTTCACTATGTCAGATGGACCAGAGTTGGTCATTTTGTGCGGAAAAGATTTGTTTGTTTTGACATGAATGTAACGTCCACTGAACCATTTGTAGAAAGCTTGTATTTGCGGCTTCATTTTAAGAACAATATGCTGGTCCTTTGCTTGGTGCTTAGTTTTATAAAAAGTTGTTTTGGTAAAGATTTCCCGACAGGAATGTGAGACGGTCGGCGGTTTCTGTGTTCAGTGGTAGTCAGTCAGCCAGGAATAATTGTCCCTTTTTTTATATATTACGTACGATATGATATGATAACCTGATAATGCTGATAATCTTGTTTTTCTAAACCCTATGCATATGCACCCATTTCTGCAAAAATAAGAACATTCAGTATGTTAAGAGTTGACTAACCAAACCAGAGTTTCTGTGTGTTTTATCTTATTTATTACAAATAACGTAATGTCTTGTGTTTTTTTCCCCGTCTTTTACCCACACAAGTTCATTTTACTGTAAGAAATTCAATTTCAAAGACATAAAACTTGCTTCAGATAATCTGTCATTGTGAACAGTATTGAGATGATTGATACATTTGATTGACAAAGTTGTTTTAATGTAAGAAAATACACGACAAACATGTAAAGAGTTTGGTCTGTGATGAAGAATAAAAGTCTGGAGTTTAAAATACACAGAAGCTCTGCCACGATCCTTTAAAGTATTAAACTGTTGTCGACCCGTGACTTTCACCACAAACTGTTTCAAATGTACATTAATAATCCGTCTGAATTTCATGGTGTTTACTGTCGGATTTATTTTACTTTTCTTTTCTTTTTTTTTCCTAAGAGGTATTTTATTTTTGGAACATTTCTCCATTTTGTTTTTTGAAAGAAGGAACAAACTAAAAGTTTCTCATTGGTGTTTTTCCACGACTGTGTTGATGGCTTTTGCAGAAGGAATCTTGTCCTGCATGTTTTATTCTCCTGATCTTCTATCTTTAGTAGGACGAAACGCTTATTTTCAGTAATAAATGGATAACGTTTAGTAAAAGGAAACTGTGTGGGACTTCCGTTTGTAAATTCTCCCTTTGCATAAAACTTAGTCAAATAAAGTAAAATTGATATTGATGTTATAATGTCTCGCAGGTATTTAAAGGACCAAAACAGTTGACCAAGTCGAGCTTTATAGAAAGAAACTTTATTTTAAGGAGACAAAATAGAGGAAAAAGTAGGGGAAGTAATTCAGAGGGAAGCCCTTTTGGAAATAGTGTTCAGATCCACACTGGTACTCCACATTAAAAACAGACCAGCACTGTCTTGTCTGTCGCTTATTGATTTCTTGTTAATGGATCAGTAGCTTGGTGGAACAATTTAAATTAGATTCACAGCGAAGCGAAGAAGCAACCATGTATGAAATCGGACATGTCTCATTGATCTCCGTATTGGTTATAAAAACCTGGATTACACATGCGCATTGACCAGCGTTGGACTTCAGGGTTTCACATATCCTGCCACCTCTGAAAACTGCTCTTTGATCTTTTTATCACCTCCCTAAAGATTTACGAATATCTATTGATTCTTCATCCGCTGTTCTGTTTGTATGAGCAAGTTCACAGTGGGATTACAGTTGAAGTAATTAGTAAATTAGAAATTGTATGTGAAATTTTAGAGAAGATTAATTTGATTTAGACAAAATCGCCAAAAAGTCACTAATTCAGCGTTTCATATGTAAAATTGTGACGGTTTTCTTATGACGATAGACTGAATATTTAGAGGTTTTGGACTGTTCCACTGCTGTTCCACTCCAAAGGCAATTTATTGTATAGATCATGCTCCACTTTGGATCACTGGTGGTGCCAACCCAGAGTGACACAGCTATGTGAATTAAGGGTCTTCTGGGTTCAACAAAAAAAAAAATGCTTCAAACTATTCAATATCTCACAACACATTTCAGCACATAATGTGACTGGCAGGGGGCTGGCATTGGGTCCATTCAAACTGCTGGGAGGTAAATGGCATCAGAGCAATGCTACAGTATCGATCGTTTTTGTCTTTCACAGCCTATAAATTGTGATCAGCGACAGCCAGCAGGGACCATTTGTTTTTGTCCAGTTTTCACCACCATTGTTACGAGAGGAGAAAGATGTGACGGATGTGTCTGTAGGATTTGTTCGGCTGCATGTTCACAGAAAGGCCTTCATGGTTTATTTCATATCCAAGATGAAAGGTAAGAACACTCTTTTTGGAATGTTTCAATATTTTTCAGACCTTACCATCCTTGATTATATTGTTTTTGTTTTGATTAATGACATCTAGTGATTACCAAATGGACAGATATACTTTTTCCCAAGCCATTTTTTTTGTCATGGTCAATAAGTTCTCACATTGTTATACTTGTTTATTACTTTAGCATTTTAATTAGTCTCAAGGCTTCGTTTTTATTGTAAACTGGTCGTATAATTAAAAAAACTTTTTCTCAGCTGTGGTGGAATAAGCATTTCGATTTTCTTTATTCAAGTAAAACTATTCTTCAAACAGGTACAATTGTTGCATTACAAAATTTGACTAAGTAGGCCTATATAATTATTAGTAGCCTTCTTAAAGTATAGGAGCAATTTGATTCATTATCCAGTAAATGTATTTGCATATATATATATAAGGCACATTTAATGTTGTAGTTGTAAGAGGTGGAGCTAGTTATTAATATTTTACCGACAGTTGATTTTTAGCAATGAATTAGTTTAAATAAGTAAAATATTTTTAGTGCTATAGACAGTACAATGTTTCAATCTAAAATTAATTAAAGGTGGCATAAAAATAGAAACACTGAAGTGAAGTAGAAGTAACTCAAAACTATTTAAGTTGCAAATGTACTCAGTCAATTTCCATCACTGGTTCTAAGACTTTAGTTTGTTTCAGTATTAGATTTCACCTTCACAAAAAGTGTAAAAACAAACTGATGTCAAATAAGGTTTGAGAAAGAAGCATTGTCTTCATTGCATAGATCGTCTACCAGGGAGCACTGACAAGTTGATTATTTAACTGTAAAAATGTCTCAGAATTTATCCTGGTCACAATTTAATTTCTTCATCAAATCTAGGCATCCCTTTCAAGATAATATCTTTATACTTGGACCTGAAAAACTGTATTTTTTAAAACCATGAAATATTGTTAGCAGTATCAACCTAAAAACTCCAGCGTATTTTGAACTATAAACCCAACGATGCACCTTGAGGAAGACATTTATTTTCATGTTTAACATACAGGAGCCCAAACTTTCATGTAAATACTTTGAACTAACTTCATATCTCTTCAACTATATTGTATGTTTCAAGATTGTTTCTCGTCGAGTGATGTATCAGATAATCCTAAATATCGGTATCAACTTCAAAAATCCAATATGGTTCCGGTTCCATTAATAATCATCATAACTCAAATTGTTTTCCTCGTTCATTGTAGCGCTGCTGTGAAACAATGGGAGACTGGAACTTCCTGGGGGGGGTCTTGGAGGAGGTGCACATCCACTCCACCATGGTGGGGAAGATCTGGCTGACCATCCTCTTCATATTCCGGATGCTTGTGCTGGGCGTCGCGGCCGAGGACGTTTGGAACGATGAGCAAACCGACTTTGTCTGCAACACGGAGCAGCCGGGATGTCGAAACGTCTGCTACGACCAGGCCTTCCCCATCTCCCTCATCCGATACTGGGTGCTACAGGTGATTTTTTGGAAATATACTTATCTTTTATTTTTGATGATCTTCAAATCCCTTTTTACAGCAATTTACTTCACTTAGGTTTCAAACAAGTTGTTAACTACAATCTCCGCTCCTGAGCAGCTAGTTGCCTGGAATTGCCAGATTTAGATTTTGAATTTCAGTTGTCTGCTGAATTATCAATATGATGCGATGTGATGTATTAAAACTACCCAGATCTTACACAGTAACTGGTATTTCAGCTCTGTTTTTACATTTCCGTTGAAGTATGTGGAATATCGCAATACACCTCGTATTGTGATATATCATAGTGACCCATGTATCGTGATACGTACCGTATCATGAAGCCCTTGCCAATACCCAGCCCTACCACTTTTCTTTCACATAATAACGGGAATTGTCTTTCCTGCAGGTGATTTTTGTGTCCTCTCCCTCCCTGGTCTACATGGGCCATGCCATCTACCAGCTTCGTGCTCTGGAGAAGGAACGTCATTGCAAGAAGGTATTATCACAGACGTCTTTTTAAATCTAAACTCAAAACCTAAACTTTGGATACCTGCTGGTTGCTGTAAAGGGCTTTATAAATATTAATATTTTTTTATTGATTGCAGGTTGCCCTCCGTCGGGAGCTGGAGGCCGTGGACCCAGAGTTGGTTGAGGTGAGACGGAGAATCGAGAAGGAAATGAGGCATATTGAGCAAGGCAAGCTCAACAAAGCTCCGCTCACAGGGTCCCTGCTCTGCACCTACATGGCCCACATTCTCACTCGCTTATTGGTGGAGGTAATCTTCATGACGGGACAGTTTGTGCTCTATGGACACCACCTCAGCCCGCTGTACAAGTGTGACCGGGAGCCGTGCCCAAATGTGGTGGACTGCTTTGTCTCCAGGCCAACCGAGAAAACTGTTTTCATGATGTTTATGCAAGCGATCGCCAGCATTTCACTGTTCCTCAGCCTTTTAGAGCTGGTGCACCTCGGATACAAGAGGCTTAAGAAAGGCATTCTGGATTTCTACCCGCATTCAAAAGACGATCTGGACGAATATTACGTCAAGAAGAATTCAGTGGTGCATCAGGTCAACATGGGCACGTCTGCAGGACGAAAAACGACCATCCCCACTGCCCCATGTGGATACACGTTATTATTTGAGAAGCAAGGCAATGGACCCAACTACCCTCTTCTGAACGCCTCCTCTGCCTTCATCCCAATACAAGGGGATCCCGGTCCAAAGCCAGACGGCCACAAGGACGTTACTGAGGGCGTCCCGAGCCCCACGGAGCAGAACAGCAACTCCAACAACACCAGCAGCGAGACGCGTTCCCCTCCGACTGTAGACAAACTGGACGAACTGGCGGAACGGTCCTCGCCACGGCACCATGACGACATGGAGCGTGCGCGGTCGGAGTATCCGACCCTACCGGTAGCCGACCCGGCCTCCTGTACCACGCTATCGGGCGTAGCGCGGAAGAATCGGAGGGTCAGTCCCCCGTGGAACTGCTCCACTCTACTGGAAGGCAACGGCTCTGACAGCGGGGACTCGTATCATGGCAACAACAGCACCAAGCAACGGGGCAGCTGCGTGGTCCCGCGGGCGAGGATGCTCCCAAAGTCGGACCTGCGGCGGCCCCACAGCCCGGACAGCGCGGAGGAGCTCAGCTCAGCATCCCGACACAGCCGCGAGACCAACAGCCCCGTCGCCTCGCCCCCAAACCGCAGGGTGTCAGCGGCGAGCAGCGGCAGCAGCAGACGAGCTCCGACCGATCTACAGATTTAAACAACAGACTGTTCGTTCATCAACGTTGTAACATGAATCCTCAAGATTTGGGTGCAAGTTATGTGGATGCTATGTAACTGCACTTTTCACACATAAAGTGTGAGAAAAAACATTGCTATCTTTTTTTCTCCAGCTTTCTGAAAACCGCAGTTGGGTTTCCCTCCCCTTATGACATCATAACGGAGAAGCCAACCCTAACTGGCAGGTAGACCTGCAGTTAGATTACGGCCAATCAGAGCAGAACTGGCTTTTTGGAAGGCGGGGCTTAAAGAGACAGACTCTAAAATGGAGCGTTTCAGACAGAGGCTGAAAAGAGGAGATTCAGCAAAGGAACTGTGAGAATTTAAAGGTTTTTTTGGACACTGCACCATGAAAACAGTTTCTAGTAGAAACCCAGATTACAAGTTTGAACCTAAAAATGAGCAAAATATGTGAACTTTATACAACATCTGTCTGCTCGCCAACATGGCAACGTTATCTCTCAATAAGGCATTTTTTGGTGTAGGTTATGTGAACACTTCACTTCTCACATAGTTTTTAAGAAAAGACACTGCAGGAGAATAGGGTAAAATCGTCAACGTAAAGGTATCATGAAACTTTGCAAGTTGATTATTGACATTAAAACCACATTTTTTTGTATAACAATTCAGAAATGTTTGAATAAATACAAAATGTTGTCAATAACTAACCAATTATGCGTCAAGTTACATTTCTTGGATAAGGCCAGAGTTCAAATCTTTATTCTATTTTTACAACATATTAATGTCCAACGTTTCTACAGCCGGTCTGATGGACATTTATTGATCAGACGGTGTGGATCTGCTGTGTCTGAATGATTAGAATGGAATGGAAAACGGAACCACAAATCCATAATGTTGTTTTAGGTCGCATAGTGCTGTTACATAACCAGTTACTGTTGAATCAGTGATTGTTTGAAGCCAAATAAAACAATATAAAACAAACAAATGGCTTTGTGTGTGTCTGTCACATGGGAAATTAAGGCTAAATATCTTTGTGCTGGCAAGGTGACATAAAGAACTTAAAAATGTCCAGTCATGCACATGAGTAGCGACCTCTGAATAATTGCTTTTGTATGAAACATTTTTTTTACTTGATGCTAGGTATAAATCTGTTGAAATGTATCTGAAAGAATACCAGTCTAAGAAACTATTTATTAAAAGCTTTTTATTTTATGTATGTGTATTTTTTCAGACAAGCATGTTAAAAGCTTTTTGGTTGGAAACAGAAACAAACATCAAGAGAATGACTGATGCCAAAATGCTGCAAAAAAAACTTTTATTTTTGACAAAGCTAAAAGTTGCTACTTGTTATAGAACAAACAATAAGTGACTTTGTGTTCACTGTACATCCATTATTATGAAATAAACATTTTCATGTTCTTTAAAGAAAAAAAAATCCAAAAAGCTGCAACTCAACTCGTTCCTACTCTGCTGCTCCGTCCTCAGGCGATGGCTCGTACTGCATCAGCTGAGAAAGGCATGAAAGCAAAGGTCAGAGGTCACAGTAGGAGCAGACAGGGTGGTAGTATTTATCTGTAAATATAGACAGAACCTCACCCTGTTCTTCAGCTCATTGTTCTCCTCCACCAGCAGGTTGCATTTCTGTTGCAGATCGGCCATTTCCATGCGAAGAGCGTCGACGTCTTCCGGCTCCGGACCGGCCGACCCGAGGTGAAGCTTTATGAAACTGAGAAGGTCGTTAAGGGCAACTTGTGATTTCAGTCGACAGAATATTTCAACACCAAGCGAGATGTGGTTGAACTTAGCGCAGATGATCCAGCAACAGTGACTTGTTCTTTCTGGGGACATTCACGGCTTTCTGTGAAATATAATTATCTTCTGCCCGGCATACTGTTAGAGACAAGACCAATCCAATCCTATATCTGTATCGGGTGACGATACGGCCATAATTCACTTATCGGATGTTGGACTGACCACCGATCCACTTACAGATCCATACTCCATAGTCTGCATTCACATACAGCCTGCCTTGATTTGTCCTGTTCAAATGTATTAAGTAGCCATTGTTGTTTTTATAGTAGAATTATGTATCTCTCTACAGTTTTTGCACTTTTGAAAATTCTGTTCTGAAATTCTATTATTATGCTTTTTTAATATGTAGTGCTCAACATAGTGCTCAAAACATTGGATCGCTGCATCTCTACCTGTGGCATTCCATGTGTCAAGTATGACAGCATCACACCACAGTACAATAAACTAAAGCCTGGTTGGCACATAAAACTGCAGCCTAGCTCAATACCATTATCTAGCAGCAGTAGGTTTTAGCAATTACACATTAGTCTCTTAATAAATCAATGTTCAATTTGTTTCCACGTGACACATTTGGCCTTGAGGTCACCAAAGACCAAGAGGACGATTCTCATGCAGGCCGCATTGCCTATATAACGAAACCTGTTCTACAGCTGGGTGGCTGGATTTCAGACATTTTAAAATACCAGGAATACTTTCAAGGGAAAGTAAATACTATGTGTTTTACCCACTAAGTGATATCGTCCCAGTGATTGTCCATAGGACAAAAACAAGTCTTATCTCCAGTCAGTGGAACACCACATCACAGGCTACGTAATAAATCTGGAAGAACAATGTCAACAAGATAAATTTATCTTGAAATTTCACTAGGTCTGGAGTCGTCAAATCGCATCTCACACCAAATAATTAACAGTTTCCTGTTTCAAATGGAGTCCATCAAAGAGATTTGCAGGTTAAATGGAATGAGGCAAAGAAGGTTTTAATGGCAAAGGTTGAGTCTTTCCAACCTTTGTTGCCAAGTTACTACAAGTACAACAACAGGGACCATAATTATTAGGTTTGCCGTTTCCTCAGGGAAAAACCTGAACAACCTCAAGTCAAAGCATAAACACGGCAGTATGGGACCGGGTATTATAATATGTGTCTCATCAGATGTAGTGTGTTGTGTCTACAATACAGAGTTGGCCAAACTTAAAAACAATTTGATTCTCTGCTATTACTCTCTATAAAAAAAACACATCTCCTTTGTTTTTGGGGTTGGAGGGTCCTGTATTCTCATTGAAGGCACAACAACACCTGTTTATGACCACCAAGAGTTATTTAAAGTTGCATAACAAAAGGATACTCCAGTGCATTGTTGGGTTTGTCATTCTCTTCATAAAGTGCAACTAAAACTGCAAAAGAGAAAGAAAACTGGTGATGAAGCAGCACAGCCATGATATTGACGAGTGGGTGAATTTAACACCATGCATTGGATGTTTAATTTACATGCGGAATAAGGAATTTTGATATTAAATTAACTATACTTACCACTTGTTATACTGTCAAGGACCCCAGATTTTTCTAAATATCTTCTGAACTGTTCTCGCTTCGGTTCTGAGGCCTGAAACAAAACATAGCAAAACAAATGTGTGACTCACAAATAAGTCAGCAGCAGCAACAACAACACAGGTCTGACCGGTTGTATCCACATGCAGTATAACTTGGGGTTTACGAAGAGGATTTTCTGTAATCAACAAAAAATAAACGATAAAACAGAACCTTAATACTTATATTTAGCGCGTTTACCATCTAACTTTATGCAGACGAATGTTATTCCTGAGTTTGAAATAGTGTAGTGCATGCATTATTTGAGTAATGAAGCCCCTGGCTATCATTTCAACTCGGGTGATTATTAAATGCATGAAATGTACATTGTGGAGCTAAAGCAGCCCAAAATATTAGCTAGTAGGCTATAGCTACGTAATTCACAGCTCTTCAGACATAAAGCTACACAATGGGTACATTATAATGCAGAGATAGGTATCTATTCAGTTCTGTAAACTTCTCGACAAGTTAGGCAAAACTTGGCGTAACAGCGGGGACACGTTGCTATGATGCTAGCTAGTTAGCACAGGATAACAAGCGAATAACATAAACCTAGCGTGTAATTAAAAAAATATTAACAGCGACAAAAAGTCTGTAACACTAAAATACTTACTCTGTAGTGGGCCATGGATACGACGGTATGTGGATAATTTAAGGGTGAATAAAAATGGGTGACCGGTTGATTAAGAGGAACTCCTGACAGCTTGTCCACAACACAGAGTAAGAGGACTCGTTTCCATGACAACACATTAGCAACGTCCGTAGCTTAACAATTTGGTAAAGGGGAAACAGACGAAGAAGAATAAGATGTACAATTTAAATATATTATTCACATTGTATTTATTTATTTTAAATAATATGTGTGACTTGTAAACATAGTAAACGTCACTTCCTCTTTACTGACGTAAAACTTACGCGCTGCATCATTGGACAAGCCGTAGCTGCTCTCGTTTTGTAGATCCACGCTCCTTTCATTCCAGGGGGCAAAAGCCTCTTTTTTGACATGGAATGTTATAAAAGATTGTTCACCAGAAATGATGAATCTTCAAGGATCACAACCTTGGTGGTCAACCTTGTCAAATACCTGCTGGAAAGCTACAGGGGGCGGAAATAGAAAATCGGAGCCACAGTTCAACGCTAGGGTAACATTGAAAATGTTTGAATAAATATGCAAAACAAATGTGGCATATTTCACTAATTATGCACACATTTGCACAGCTTTAAAAAACTCAAATCTAGATGTTGAGAAAGGCAGGGTTCACATTTTTATTGCATTTTTACAACATATTAGTCTCCAAACAACAGATTTGAGACAGACTTTTTTCATTCTATAAATCAAAAAATACTATGTAGGCCTACAGCTATTAAAAATGCATTTTCATCATGTTTTGAATAAGAAAATGTCTCATAAATCAGACAATGAATAACATATGAACAAATCCAACAGTATTTACCTTCAGAATAGTGCTAATAATGATTATGAAAAGTTTAGTTGAGGTAACTGATTTAGAATTTGAGATTTTTGGTTCTGAGTATTGAAAAAAAACATCTAACCATGTCTATCTAACCAATATCAAACCAAATTTCTCACACCATTTCTCACAGGTTGTTGGTTATGTAGAAACTTAATGCACTAATATGTTGTCAAACTGCAATAAAGATTTTGACTCTGGCTTTATCCAACATCTAGATTTTTGTTTTTTAAAGGTATGTATAATAAGTGAGATTAAAAAATGAAATTTGCATATATTCAAACATTTTAGAAAAAAAAATTCAATACTAAATTAATGTCAGTAATCAACTGGCAAAGTTTCATAATGATACGTATAAGTTAAAAATGTCAATTCAAACATTGGCTCCGATTTGCTATTTACGCCCCTTGTGGCTTTCCAGCAGGTTGTGATCCTTGAAGGTCCTGGTCCATCATTTCTGGTGAACAACCTTTTACAACATGCCATGCCAATAAAATCACTTTGCCCCCTTGGTATCATGTGACTTTTTCCCAGCT